>CM053030.1:290267312-290420576 GCA_028564925.1 Lithobates sylvaticus
GCTGTGTACTACTTTTATTACAATCCTGATCATCCTTTTCTTTTGGGTCCATTTTGCATACAATTTTGTTTTTGTTTGTTTTTTATAAACAAAGGGCATTGGCTTAGTGTAAAAATACTAGTAATGAGAGCAACCATATTTACTAATTTCTTACACTAGCTCTTGCTTTATGAATCTGCTCCTTTTCACAATGCAAATCTATGAGGCTTTTAACTCATTGGAAACCATGTGATCCTTGTCTTTCAGATACAGTATCAGAGTGATTTTAGAAGCTAATGCATCTTACCCAAAGTTGCTTAACTAAACATTTGCATTTATGTGCATTTAAAGTGAACCATTAACTAAGTAAAGAAACATACTCTGCATCATAAATAGTTTCAACTGTTTTATTCTCAAAAACATAAGCCTAAGCACACTAAACAGTTCTGTGTACTATCAGCAAATTTCAACTTTTTGTAAAGCAAATCAGAAACAAAGCATAGTCACTCCCTAGGGCTCCCTAGGGCCCTAACAGCTCAGGAAGCAGTTACACATGATTTTCATAGGAAGAACAGATGTCTTTGACATGTGGGGTGTAATTTACAGCTGTGTTTTACCATTGTCATGCTGTGCAAGGGACAAGATGATGGTGCTTAATAGCAGTGGCAGGCCCCTCCATACGGGGGGGGAAGGGGCGCCACTCCCCTAATCCATGTGCCCATCCCCTAAGGATTACAGGGAAATCTGGAAGATGGCCGCCGTGATCTCTCTGCTCTGCATCACCGCCTGGAGCGATCTCTCTGCTCTGCATCATCGCCTGACTGTGTAAGTACCACCCACTGGGGGGAGGGGGGCGGGTAGTCTGTTTTTCACTTCCGGGGGAGGTTGGGTGGTTTGTTTGCCGCTCCCTCCTTGGCTGGAGAACCAGCCGCCACTGCTTAATAGAGAATATCTGGATCTCTGAGAACAAACTTGAGCAAAGTTTTTATCACTGGTGCTCCAGTGAGTTGTTTATAAGTTGAACAGTTTATTTATGGTTGAGGTTTCCATAATTATCAGAAAATAAATACAATAACGACAATATAAAAGGACAAACATGTAAACACATAAAATTACTTTAAAGAATATCACAGCCAAAACTGTTTTTTAGAAAGTATTTGGAAAAAGTATGGAACGGTTAATAATGCTGCCTGGGATACCAGACGAGGATTTAAATAATTTAGAAAAAGATATCTCGAGTGATGAAATTGAGCAGGCGATCAGGAAAAGTGAGGGAGGTAAAAGCCCGGGTCCAGACGGATATACTTCCCTGTACTTTAAAAAGTTTATTGGTATCCTGACTCCATTCTATCACTCCTACATGAATTCCATTGGGGAAGGCCTGAAAATCCGTCAAGAAGCCTTGGGGGCATACATATCACTTATAGGAAAAGAAGGAAAGGATCCAACTGCATGCTCAAGCTTCCGGCCAATCTCCTTGATCAATGAGGATGTTAAAATCTACGCCCGGATATTGGCCGAGAGACTGAGACCCCTCATGCCTGACTGTATCGAGAAAGATCAAGCAGGGTTTGTCCCTGGGAGGGAGGCAAGAGACAATATATTGAGAACAACCTTGCTAATGCATGCTGCAAAGAAGGGAAAGAAATCTACTATCTTCCTATCGATAGACGCCGAAAAGGCCTTTGATAGGTTAGATTGGGACTTCATGGTACAGAAATTGCATAAAATTGGCATAGGCCCAAGAATGTTGAGGTGGATCGAGGCTCTCTATTCGAACCCCACGGCTAAAATTCAGGTTAATGGAACCCTGTCTGATACTCTTAGGCTGAACAATGGTACACGACAGGGCTGCCCCCTCTCCCCACTACTTTTTGTAATTTCTTTGGAACCCCTTCTGATCTCTATAAGAGCCAACAAGAGCATTAAGGGAATAGAAGTTGCGGGACAGGAGAATAAGATATCAGCATTCGCTGATGACATTATGCTTTACGTAACAAACCCGGCACAGACGCTCCCAGATATCTTGATGGAATTAAATGGCTATGGGGCTATCTCAAATTTTAAGATTAACATGGAGAAAACTGAGATACTCGACATCTCGGTTCCCCCAGATGAAGCTAGGGATCTTAGAACCCTGTTTCCATTCAGGTGGAGGAAAAGAGGATTGAAGTATCTGGGAGTGTCTCTGTCAACATTAATTACGGACTTGTACCAAGATAACTATTTGCCCTTACTAAATAAAATTAAACAGGATCTAAAAGGCTACCAGGTTCAAAGATTGTCATGGTTTGGCAGAATAAGCGTGATTAAAATGATGACTCTCCCGAAAGCCTTGTATATCTTTCAGTGTCTCCCAATAAATATCCCCGCTACATTTTTCAAAATACTCAGACTAATAATACAAAAATTTATATGGAATAATAAAGGGAATCGTGTCTCATATAAAGTTCTGAGTAGACCAAAGGAGAGAGGGGGATTATTTTTCCCAGATTTTGAAAAATACCATGAGGCAGCGTCACTGCGGAGAGTCTTAGACTGGGCCCACGGCTCCCCATATAAAAAATGGGTAAAACTTGAATCAGAATTGAGTAATTCTGCCCTGAACCAGATTATCTGGATCCCAACCCAATATAGAGGCCTCCCTAGGGATATGGCCCCAATTACTGTAGAGACACTCAGAATATGGGATAAACTATGTAAAAATAGATCTATGGAATACAATAGCCGTCTCTTACCTCTCACAGGTAACAATTACTTCCCTCCAGGCAAAGAAAATAAACTATACCTAGGATGGACATCATCGGACCATCTGAGGTTAAAAGATGTTCTGAAAGGGAATGTTCTCTGTACACTACCTGAATTACAAGGAAAATATGGTAAAATGCCCTGGGATGCATGGAGATATAGGCAACTCCAACATTTTGTGGGTTCTCTCCCAAAGCCGCTTCGCTCAGATAGGAGACTGGATATATGGGAAAGATTAGTCGATAAAGCAGGGAATAATAGACAGGGGCTTTCGAAAGTATATAGCTTATTGATAACCCCCCCAGAACTGGACTCCCTGTGTCCCGTGGAGAGTTGGGAAAGGGAATTGAATCATCCGTTGCCTGAAAGTTTGAGAAGTAAAGTCTTTGATTACACCCACTCAACCTCACTGGACACAGGGATAAAAGAAATGAATTATAAACTACTAACAAAGTGGTATTATGTCCCAATTAAATTACATAAAATTAACCCCAATCAATCACCTCTATGTTGGAGGGAGTGTGGAGAGACAGGTACCCATGCACATATATGGTGGCAGTGCCCTTTAATTCAATCATATTGGAGAGAAGTGGTGGATTGGATAAAGAAGATTAGCGGGACTGTAATGAAACTTGACCCCTGGCAATGCCTGTTCCACGTAACAGGGATACCGAGGAAGAAATATAGAAAAGCTATTACACCATTCCTGCTGAATGCAGCAAAGAAATTAATTCCGAGACAATGGAAGACCAAAAACATTCCGACAACAAAGGATTGGTTTAGGGAGATAGATAAAATTAGATGTATGGAAGAAGTAATACACCTGCAAAACAACTCAGAAACAAAATATCTTGACACGTGGAGGTGTTGGCTAGAATTTAGACTATGTCAGGCCTACATGAGTTGTGTGGGGAGTAGTTAGATGCCTTATTGCTATCGACTTCTTGGGCCCCCCCCCCCCCCCTCTCCCCCTCTCTCCCCCCCCCTTTTCCATTTTCCCTCCTTTTTTCTCTCACCAGTTAAAAAAATAAGCACTTAGGGAGTTAACAACAAAATTAGATAAAGGGTCCTTTTTTTTTTTTCCACCTAGTCACTACGGGAGGAGGGGGAGAGAAGGAGAGGAGAAATACTTTTTTTTTTTTTTTTTCTTCCCTCCCTCTCTTCCCTTTTCACTTTTGTAATAAGAATCACTTAGGGATTCACTAAAATAGAGGTAGGGGTTTATTACCGTATAGTATCACAAGTAGGAGGTGGGCAGCACCCTCCTTTCCTACCTTCTTCACTAAAAAAAAAAAAAAAAATTTTTACTTCTCACCTTCCTTTTTTTTTTTTTTTTTTTTGTTTCACTAGTATTAGAAGGCACCACTTAGGGATTTATTAAGATAAATGAAGGGGGTTTTTGAATCACACACCAATACAGGAGGGGGATGGATGGTGTCCTTCTTCCCCTCCCCTTATGTGTACGTATGTGTATGTGTGTGTATATATATGTGTGTGTGTATGGGTATATATATGTGTATGTATATGTACATGTAGGTGTGTATGTATGTGTATGCGTATATGTATATATGTATGTATATATGTATATTCTGCATTTTTTTTTTTTTTCCTTTCCTTACTTTTTTTTTTTTTTTTGGAAGAGGATGTCACTATATCTCACATAGGGGGTAATATAAATACACAACAGGCGATTATAGGAAGGGTGGTGAGAGGTGGACTGGGGAGTAGTTAATAACTTAGGGGGGGGGGGGGGAGAGGGGAGGGAGGAAAAAGGGGAAAGAGAATACTAAATAAAATATTGTTCGAATAAAGTCAGAGGGGGTAATGAACTACATCAGGAAAAGGGGGAAGACGGGGGACTACTATTGGTTTCTTTGAAAAATATATCGAGATTGATCCATGTGTTTTGTTGATTGTGTTTTTTTTTTTTTTTTTATGTATTTATTTATGTACAAGTATTGTATATTGTATGTGTGTGTGTATATTTGTATATATGTATATTTATCAGTATGTATATGTATATGTATATATATATATATATGTGCACAAGAATTTGTAATAATGTGAAATGTTCTATGTATATGTGAAAAATTTATAATAAAAAATAATTAAAACAATAATGTTGTAATTTTATTATTTTTTTTTTTTTTGTAATAATGTGAAATGTTCTCTGTATATGTGAAAAATGTATTAATAATGAAAAATATATTAAACAGTCAGTGGGAGTAAAAGTGCCTCTGGGAGTAATAAATGCAGTGGGTCAGTAGGAATGATAATTGTCCATGTCAATGGAAGAAATGGTGCCCCCTGTGTCACTGGTCAGTAAAAAATGACAATGCATCCATAGTCAGTGGAAGTAATACATGCCCTACATTAGTGGTCAGTGGAAGTAAAAATGGCCTGTGTCAGTGGGGTTAAAATATGCCCTGATGCTGGTGGTCAATGGAAGTTAGACATGTGCATTTCGTTATGTTCCGAATCGAAATTCGGACGAATTTTTCATTATTCGGACATTCGGATGCATCCGAATTACCGAATTACAATACTAACGAATTTAACCGAATCCGAATTTTTTTCGAATCGAAAATCGCGGACGAAATTCGAAATATCTCAGGGTCACTTAGTGATAGAAACCCCAAATTTGGATATGTTATAGTGCTAGTTCTACTGTGTTTGCATACCAAATTTGGGGTTTCTAGCTACAAGTGGCCCCGAGATATGTGGCCCCAAAGTCGGGGCGAAAAATTTCATTCTCTGCTGCAGAAAAGTGCTTGACATTTTGTGACCCGACTTTGGGGCCACATATCTCGGGGCCACTTATAGCTAGAAACCCCAAATTTGGTATGCAAACACAGTAGAACTAGCACTACAACCTCTCCAAATTTGGGGTTTATATCACCAAGTGACCCCGAGATACGTGGACCCAAAGTCGGGTCTCAAAATATTTTCGAATTCGGTTGAAATAATTTCAAATTCAGTTGAAATATTTTCAAATGCAGTTGAAATATTTTCAAATCTGGTTGAAATTATTTCAACTGCATTAGAAACTATTTCAACCAGATTTGAAAATATTTTATCTGCATTAGAAACTATTTCAACTGCATTAGAAACTATTTCAACCAGATTTGAAATTATTTCAACTGCATTAGAAACTATTTCAACCAGATTTGAAAATATTTCATCTGCATTAGAAACTATTTCTATCACCAAGTAACCCCGAGATACGTGGACCCAAAGTCAGGTCGCAAAATATTTTCGAATTCGGTTGAAAAAATTTCAAATGCAGTTGAAAAAATTTCAAATGCAGTTGAAAAAATTTCAAATGCAGTTGAAAAAATTTCAAATGCAGTTGAAAAAATTTCAAAAAAAATTTCAAATGCAGTTGAAAAAATTTCAAATGCAGTTGAAATAATTTCAAATCATGTTGATACTATTTCAAGCGGATTCGAAAATATTTTGCGACCCGACTTTGAAAAAAAAAAATGAAATTGATTCTAACAGTCTGCAGAAGATCTGCAAAAAAAAAAAAAAGTGAAATGGCTGTTAATAGTCTACAGGAGATCTGCTATTAAATTATATATTTTTTTCTATTCTGTTCTAATCTTTTCTATTTGAATTATAAATTTTGGAAGATGGTTATTTACTTATATACATCTGTCACATAAAAAAAAAAAGATGTGAAATGGCTGTCACGGATGTCGATCGCAAGGCAAGTACATATGCTGTATGTCATTGTCCACTTGCCACAACACCTGCCACAAGTGCCAAGACACCTGCCATGAGTGCCACGTGACCGACCACAAGTGCCACGTGACCTGCCACGTGACCAAGTTGTGGATTGTCCACTTGCCATGTCACCTGCCACAAGTTATGGGGTTCCTAGCACCAAGTGACCCCAGATATGGGGATATGTCAAGTACTTTTCTACAGCAGAGAATTACATTTTGTGACCCGAGTTTGGGGCCACGTATCTCGGGGCCACTTATAGCTAGAAACCCCAAATTTGGTATGCAAACACAGTAGAACTAGCACTACAATCTCTTCAAATTTGGGGTTTATATCACCAAGTAACCCCGAGATACGTGAACCCAAAGTCGGGTCGCAAAATATTTTCGAATTCGGTTGAAATAATTTCAAATGCAGTTGAAATATTTTCAAATCTGGTTGAAATTATTTCAACTGCATTAGAAACTATTTCAACTGCATTTGAAAATATTTCAACTGCATTAGAAACTATTTCAACCAGATTAGAAAATATTTCAACCAGATTTGAAAATATTTCAACTGCATTAGAAACTATTTCAACTGAATTAGAAACTGTTTCAAATCTGGTTGAAATAGTTTCTAATGCAGTTGAAATAATTTCAAATCCAGTAGAAATATTTTTAAATTCGGTTGAAATATTTTTAAATCCGGTTGAAATATTTTCAAATCCGGTTGAAATAATTTCAAATGCGACTGATTTTTCGAATTCGGTCAAAAACGAAACAAAATCCGAAAACGAATTTAACGAATCTAACTAAACAAAATGAATTAATTAACGAATTAAAACGAAACAAAACAATTTTTTTCTTTTTGCACGTCTAACACGGATGTCGATCGCAAGGCAAGTACATATGCTGTATGTCATTGTCCACTTGCCACATCACCTGCCACAAGTGCCACGACACCTGCCACGAGTGGCACGACACCTGCCACGAGTGCCACGTGACCGGCCACACGTGCCACATGACCGGCCACGAGTGCCACATGACCGGCCACGAGACCAAGTTGTGGATAGTCCACTTGCCACGTCACCTGCCACAAGTTGTGGGGTTCCTAGCACCAAGTGACCCCAAGATAGGGGCGATATGTCAAGTACTTTTCTGCAGCAGAGAATTACATTTTGTGACCCGACTTTGGGGCCACGTATCTCGGGGCCACTTGTAGCTAGAAACCCCAAATTTGGTATGCAAACACAGTAGAACTAGCACTACAACTACAGACGATTAGTATCTATTTCGTTTTCTCACCAGATCTCCTGCAGACTATTAGCATCTATTTCTTTTTTTAGCAGATCTCCTGTAGACTATTAACAGCCATTTCACTTTTTTTTGCAGATCTTTTGCAGACTGTTAGAATCAATTTCATTTTTTTTTTCAAATTCGGGTGGCAAAATATTTTCGAATCCGCTTGAAATAGTATCAACATGATTCGAAATTATTTCAACTGCATTTGAAATTATTTCAACCGCATTTAAAAACTATTTCAACCGGATTCGAAAATATTTTGCGACCTGACTTTGGGTCCACGTATCTCGGGGTTACTTGGTGATAGAAATAGTTTCTAATGCAGATGAAATATTTTCAAATCTGGTTGAAATAGTTTCTAATGCAGTTGAAATATTTTCAAATCTGGTTGAAATAGTTTCTAATGCAGTTGAAATAATTTCAACCAGAATTTGGAGAGGTTATAGTGCTAGTTCTACTGTGTTTGCATACCAAATTTTGGGGTTTCTAGCTATAAGTGGCCCCGAGATACGTGGCCCCAAAGTCGGGTCACAAAATGTAATTCTCTGCTGTAGAAAAGTACTTGACATATCCCCCATATCTGGGGGTCACTTGGTGCTAGGAACCCCATAACTTGTGGCAGGTGACATGGCAAGTGGACAATCCACAACTTGGTCACGTGGCAGGTCACGTGGCACTTGTGGTTGGTCACGTGGCACTCATGGCAGGTGTCTTGGCACTTGTGGCAGGTGTTGTGGCAAGTGGACAGTGACATACAGCATATGTACTTGCCTTGCGATCGACATCCGTGACAGCCATTTCACATCTTTCTTTTTATGTGACAGATGTATATAAGTAAATAACCATCTTCCAAAATTTATAATTCAAATAGAAAAGATTAGAACAGAATAGAAAAAAAATATATATAATTTAATAGCAGATCTCCTGTAGACTATTAACAGCCATTTCACTTCTTTTTTTTTTTTGCAGATCTTCTGCAGACTGTTAGAATCAATTTCATTTTTTTTTTTTCAAAGTCGGGTCGCAAAATATTTTCGAATCCGCTTGAAATAGTATCAACATGATTTGAAATTATTTCAACTGCATTTGAATTTTTTTCAACTGCATTTGAAATTTTTTCAACTGCATTTGAAATTTTTTCAACCGAATTCGAAAATTTTTTGCGACCCGAATTTGGGTCCACGTATCTCGGGGTTACTTGGTGATAGAAACCCCAAATTTGGAGAGGTTGTAGTGCTAGTTCTACTGTGTTTGCATACCAAATTTGGGGTTTCTAGCTATAAGTGGCCCCGAGATACGTGGCCCCAAACTCGGGTCACAAAATGTAATTCTCTGCTGTAGAAAAGTACTTGACATATGCCCCATATCTGGGGGTCACTTGGTGCTAGGAACCCCATAACTTGTGGCAGGTGACATGGCAAGTGGACAATCCACAACTTGGTCACGGGGCAGGTCACGTGGCACTTGTGGTCGGTCACGTGGCACTCGTGGCCGGTCATGTGGCAATCGTGGCAGGTGTCTTGGCACTTGTGGCAGGTGTTGTGGCAAGTGGACAATGACATACAGCATATGTACTTGCCTTGCGACCGACATCCGTGACAGCCATTTCACATCTTTTTTTTTATGTGACAGATGTGTATAATAAATAACCATCTTCCAAAATTTATAATTCAAATAGAAAAGATTAGAACAGAATAAAAAAACATATATAATTTAATAGCAGATCTCCTGTAGACTATTAACAGCCATTTCACTTCTTTTTTTTTTTGCAGATCTTCTGCAGACTGTTAGAATCAATTTCATTTTTTTTTTTCAAAGTCGGGTCGCAAAATATTTTCGAATCCGCTTGAAATAGTATCAACATGATTTGAAATTATTTCAACTGCATTTGAAATTGTTTCAATTGCATTTGAAATTTTTTCAACCGAATTCGAAAATTTTTTGCTACCCGACTTTGGGTCCACGTATCTCGGGGTTACTTGGTGATAGAAACACCAAATTTGGAGAGGTTGTAGTGCTAGTTCTACTGTGTTTGCATACCAAATCTGGGGTTTCTAGCTATAAGTGGCCCCGAGATACGTGGCCCCAAAGTCGGGTCGCAAAATGTCAAGCACTTTTCTGCAGCAGAGAATGACATTTTTCGACCCGACTTTGGGGCCACATATCTCGGGGCCACTTGTAGCTAAAATTGGTATGCAAACACAGTAGAACTAGCACTACAACATATCCAAATTTGGTGTTTCTATCACCAAGTAACCCCGAGATACGTGGACCCAAAGTCGGGTCGCAAAATATTTTCGAATTCGAAAATCGGTCGAAAACTAAACGAAATCCGAAAACGAATTTAACAAATGTAACGAATCTAACTAAACGAAATTAATTAATTAACGAATTAAAACGAAACTAAACGAAACAAATTTTTTCCTTTTGCACATGTCTAATGGAAGTAATAAATGCATCTCCTGCATGCTCCTGCATGAGTGGTCAGTCATATTAAAAATGTCTTTATATCCCTGGAATTAGAAAATATTCCTGTTCCATAAAAGTAAAACTGCCTCAGAGTGAATGGGAGTATAAAATACCCACGAATGACTGGTCAGTAGAAGTAATAGCTGAAACTGTTTTGGTGCTTACTGGCAGATAAATGGATCCTGTGTCAGTGATCAGTGGGAAGAATGGTGCCCTGATGTCAGTGGGAGGAATGATGCCTCTATGTCAGTGGGAGGAGAAACAGTGCCCTGGTTTGAGTTGAAGGAATGGTGCCCCTGTGTGAATGGTCAGTAAAAAATGCCCCCACATGCGTGGTAAGTAGGGGTACAAAATGCTTCAGTGGGAGTAATACATTCTCCAGTGCCAGTGATCAATGGAGGAATGATGTCTTTGTATCAGTTATAAGTAAAGAAAATTGTACTCCAGCATTGGTGCTTGCAGGTTCCATGACCTGTGCTACTTCTGCTAAAGATGTCATAGATGGAAAGGCTGGGACTATACAGAAAACATAAGGAAGAAAATCACACTGTCCAATTGTGCCTGTACATTAATCAATACTAAATGTCATCCTGCATAGCAAAACTCCTGCACTGTGGCTTTGAAAAAAAGAAAGCCCTGCATCCAGGGGCAGGTCCATGTCAACCAGTGGGCTGTAGTGTGCTTTGTAAATGACATAAATATTCAAAGTATTATTCTGTATTAGTTATGCATGGTTAAAGAACCTATAAATATTTTCCCACAATGTATACATGACTTCCCTGTAGACATGGGCGCCGTCCAAAAACTTGTTTCATTTCATTCCGTTCCGTATTTCGTAATTCGTGTCCAAAATTCAATTTGGATTTGTACGAAATACGAATTTTTGTTAGATTCGTAAACTTTTCGTTAAAAAATAACGAAGGTTCGTTATGATGAATTTATCATTATGAGGGGTTCCCACCATCCCTGTGCTGTGCTGACTTTCTGGGTTTTTAAACTTTAGTTTCTTTAACTTTTCGTTAAAATAACGAAAGTTTGTTATGATGAATTTATCATTATGAGGGGTTCCCACCATCCCTGTGCTGTGTTGACTTCCTCTGAGTGATTGGTGAACAAAACACCAGTCACGTTTCTGTTCATTTGCATCTGAAATTTGTAAACAAAATTTTGTTTTTTGTACAGAATTCGTATGCATAAAAATTCATATTTCGAATTCGTACGAATGTACGAATTTCCGGAAATTCGTACAAATTTTTGATTCGTACAAAACGAAATCGCACATGTCTACTTCACTGCTAGTGAGTGTTTGTTAATCTGATATATTAATCAGGGTTTGCATACTTCACAGGATCAGTGTACTTTGTTGTTTTTAAGTGCATTTTAGTAGATCACTAAAATCTTGAACTCAGAGCTGCTGACCAGAGTGTAGGTTTTGATAACACTTTCAAGACCAAATTTATAGGTATATTGCAGATGGTTTAGCACAGTGTAAGGCTAAAATAGTTTTATATATATACTATATTAGCAGTGCTAAACTCTTGTATCAATCCCAGAAATGTATTAATTTTAAACACATAATAATATAATAAACCAGCACAATTTCCTCATTATAAACAAGAATAACAAAGTATAAAAAAAGTCTCTGTAGAGTAATCAGCTGTAACAAAATAACCAACAGTGCGTGGGGGAGTGAAAAAATTGTAATTATAATTAATTCCTCAGAATCTTCATCCCTTTACCACACCACGTGAGACATCGCTCCCAGAAATCTGGTGAAAATCAGCCTTGAACTCCACAAATAAGCGGACTTCCTCCTCTGGTCATCGGATCATGGTACGGACTACCTCTTTAGCTTCTAACATAATTTCCCCTGTATTAGATCTGTATGGGTTCACACTGTATTCTATATTGGAATGCCAGACTCCAATAGATTGTTACTGGATCCCAAGCTCATCAGCGATCATGCCCAAAGGATAAAGAAGCTCTCATAGCACAATTCTGTTTTAAACTGTTTTTAATTAAACCCAAAAATCCCCCCTTACATATTGCACTTACAAATATAGGATTAAAAACAAGCATGTAGACAGTAGCTTGCTTGCCTGGTGTCACTCCACCACTCCTAGTATTGAAAGGATCGTGGTGATGCACAGGTTCAGCACCATAAGGGTAGACAAACTGAGTGGCCATGTAACCTCACCCTAACGCGTATCATTAGGGTGAGGGCCCTCTGACGAAGTCTATGACAATATGCGTTAGGGTACGCCACTCAGCTCGTGGAGCGCAACCTGGGCATCGCCTCTCTCCTCCCGCACGGAGGCTTTCACTTTTGGGCAGCTCCTGGATATGTCCCACAAGAAATCTAAACCTTAGGGAACATGCAGGCTTACAGATTTCTTTATGCTCCCACTCACACATCCTGCCAAAAAAGAAACCTGCTCCTGACACTGACAGAAAGAGGTAAGAGAGCAACGCTGTCCCCGCACACTTCTACCAAACCATCTATACTTAAAAAACAACATGGAGCAGAGTAATTTGCAGGTTACCTCCCTGGCTTCTTTCTCAACCTCAGACAATCCAGCCTCTGAATGCACTCTGAAATCAATGTTGCTTTAATTGCAAGCTGAACTGTAGAGAGATTTAAAGCCTCTATTGCCCATGAACATGGCAAGATTAAGCTGCTTGAGGAGCACACTTATTTTATAGAAAGGCAACTGAGCCAAGTAGCACACAATTCAGTCATGGATACACAGGATCAACTCCACCAAATCCACCTTAAGATCACCAACCTGGAGGATAGCTCCAGGCAGAATAATATAGAGATTAGGGAAATCCTGGAATATGTTAAACCCTTTGAACTAACACATTGACTTTAGCTACTCTTTTGTGCAATAGTCCCTAATCTCTCCCAGTGTGATGTGACCATCAACAGAGCACTTAGGATCCAATAACCTAAGCATTTGCCAGCTTCTACTCCTAGAGACACCCTCGCTAAGGTGCATTTTTTCCACATGAAGTAACAAATAATGCACGCTACTAGATGTCTGCACACTCTGACTGATCCCTATGCCACTGTACTATATCTCTATGATTCTAAGGGAGCACACGTTTGTCTACAAATGGGCAGTTCCCAACAAAGCTTCTTGTGACATTCCAGAAATAATTGATCCCCATTTTGACCCCCAAAGATAGTCTCATAACTCAGGTCTCCTGCCTACTCCACCTCCAAGGACCCCACATTCTAAACAACGCCTGAAGCTTTGGGATCCCTGGCATTCAGTTAGCAATGCCTAATAGGCGTCATGTGTACTGAAAACCTCATATCATGCTTGCAGATACCTCTCTGCTAACTAGATGTCTTCTGCTGTTGGGAAGCCGTTAGGGGTTTAGGGAAGCCTCATTGGAGATAATCATGGTAAACATATTTTGCATGCATACAGAATCGGGTACAAAGGAGCCTCTGCTTGATAGCTCGGCCACTCACACTAAGCCAGCAGATGCTATCAATAAGTTCTCCGTGAAAACAGGGTCACCTAGCCAGCACCAGGTACCGGGGGAGGGGAGCCCAAATAGCCTCCCCCTGCCCTCCACACTAGCCAGGGTTACCTCAGGCCAGTGCTAAGCAGTGCCACCCTCAAAGGAGGGGGCCTCCCCTCCAGCGATTAGGCAATGGGCTCTATGTCCATCAATAGCATGGTGTGCAATATATAGACCTCCATCCATGTAACAGGGGATGTATACAATGTCTGAGAGGTATAGTAGAGAAAAGAGAGAAAGAGGAGATGATCGAATCATACCTGGAGTCTTGTGAGAAGCCTTTTTCATGCCCACACGAGTACCCCATTCTTGATTGGAATAGATGACCTATTGGAACTCTAAGTGTTGCCTTGCAGCGAGGAGTGTCCCCTTGCCCCTTAGGTTCCTGGTGGCATGCAGGTTTTAAGGGATGGTTCTGCCAACTCCAACAGAGCTGTGTCTAGGCTATTCTATCCAGGGTGCCCAGACACAGACAAATCGGTCTTGAGAACCCCTGCAAGTCATTATGCAGTCTTCCACTTTCCTGATGTCACTCACCCTGCTAATCCACTCCTCCCGGGTAGGAACTCAGGTCTGCTTCCAGTAGGTAGGAGAGCCTACTGGATGTTCGGCTTTCGTGACAGTTTGGATGTTTGCTCCTGTGACGAACCCCTGTCCTCAACAGGACTATGTCCGCCATAAATGTTTCCTTTGTCCAGAACCAGCACTATCCAAGACCCTTTAGCCAACCCAGTCACCAGCCATAACTCAGTATAGGGTGAACAACAACATCAAACTCCTTTATTCCAGCACATGTTACCACAGATATCCTAATCTGAGACACTTCCCCCCACCCTTGGATTCAGGGTGGGGTAAACTGTCCAATCACAATAGACACACAGGTCAGGTGTATTCAAATTTCTCATCAGTAAACAGTCTCATCAGCAGGGAGAGCTGTTTGCCCCACCAATCTCACAGCTAATCTACATACACACCCCATAATATCCAAGGCAGACAGACACAAAAGAACATTGGAATACAACCCCACCCCAAACGATCACAGCACAGAGTCCACAACAGCATGAGACAACACACAATATATACATATATACAACATCCCAGTGTGGCTGTAAAGTGTGTCTAAATAACACAGATCATAGTGGGGTTCTCAGTCACCCTGTGCCCCTAATGGATGCAGGTTGATTTAAGAGGGGCCAGGGGAGCTGGACACGGAGTCTCCAGAGCTCTCCAAGGTAAGCTGAGTTCCACAAATTCCCCACCCAAAGTGACTCTTGTCACAGCTCCAAAAAGGTAAAACGACTTCAGATTCCCATTGGGTTAGGGTACCCAGGAAAGCCAGGGGGCAAGAAGAAGGCTCAACACAGCATTCCCCACCACCTATAGTGTAGTTCATGAGGCTGTAAGGCTACTGAAAATGCCATGTAGAAATAACTGATTCATATTTCTGAGGAGCGCAGCAACCACAAGCTCTGCATCAGGGGATGCAGCCTGACAGGGAGAGCCCCACCCAGGGGCCCAAAGAATCATAACCATGCCAGCCCCCCAAAACCACTCACCCTTGCATGCAGGCTATCAGGAGAGTACTTACCGAGGCCGAAATGCCGAGAGTGGTTCACCCTTGCAACTGAGCGCAGTCCGCCCCCTGGAGGTGAGACAGGGGGTGAATGGCACAAAGAGGCACAGGCTACCCAACCAGGGAATGGGAACTGGAGCAAGAGCCAAGTTCTGGATCAGGAAGATACTGGAGAGTCCAAAACACAGGTGCAGGTACTGGGCTGAAGATAAACAGGTCCGGGTCACAGGCAGAGATCACAGGGCAGGAGACAGAGGCAAATCCGTGTCACAAGCAGAGGTTCAAAAGGGCCAGAGGCATCAAGCAGGTAAGTCCAGTACACAGTCCAAAGGCCAAGGGCAGGAGAAGGCAGCAAGGTCAAAGGCGGAATCCGGGTCAAAAACAGGCAATCAGATCAAACAGGAAGCAGGAACAGAGCTTTGGCAGGAAGCTGAAGACAAGCCAGCGCTGGACTGGTCTCAAGCACTTCCTTAAAAGGGCGGTGTGAGTGGTCACGTGATGCTATGACGCCCAGGGACGCTCAGGCGTGCGCCAGTGCGCATGTGCGTGCGCCGGAGTGCCGAGCCGCGAATGCGCATGCGCACAGGCACTCGGCGTGCAGCGCTCAATTGTAGATTTTCCTGACAGTGCCCTCCCCCGAGGGGTGGCCTCTGGACACCCAAACTAGCCATCAATTCCGGATGTTCAGTATGGAAGGCCCGAATCAAGCGTGGAGCATGCAGATTTCCTGAGGGTTCCCAAGAGTTTTCTTCCGACGGGTAACCTTCCCATTTAACCAGATATTGGAGTTGCCTCCCCTTCTTTCTGCAACTTAAAATCTTTTCCACCACAAATTCTGTTTCGCCATCCACCAGTACTGGTGGAGGTGGTGGTTCAGATCTGCCTGGAAAGGGACTGGGAATGACAGGTTTCAGGAGGGAAGCGTGGAACACCGGGTGTATCCTGTACGAATCTGGTAAGGAAAGTTCAAAAGCCACGGGATAAATTTTTCGTTTGATCTTGAAAGGACTAATAAACTTTGGCCCTAGCTTACGTGTGGGGATAGCCAACTTGAGATTGACTGAGGATAACCACACCTCGTCCCCTACCTTGAAGTCTGGATTCTCCTTCCTCCCTCGGTTGAAGTATTTTTCATACCCCTCCTGAGTTTTTTGCATGGTTTCCTGAATCTTCTGGAAGTTTTGCTGAAGAAAATTAACTCGATCTTGGACCGCAGGGACGGAAATTTCGGGAAGAGACCCTGGCAGGAAGGAGGGGTGGAACCCAAAGTTGGCCCAGAAGGGTGTTTGGTTGGTGGCGGTGTGGACCGCGTTGTTGTAGGCGAACTACGCATAGGGTAGGAGGCTGGACCACTCATCCTGGGAATCTGAGCAGAAACAGCGGAGGTATTGCTCTAGTGATTGATTTGTCCTCTCCGTCTGGCCATTGCTCTGAGGATGATAGGCCGAAGAGAGGCATATCTTGATTTCAAGGGATTTGCATAATTCTCGCCAAAACTTGGAGGTGAACTGAGAACCTCTATCAGATGTTGCAGGTAACCCGTGGAGTCGAATAATCTCTTTGAAGAATATGTCAGCTGTAGCAGAAGCGGAAGGAGTCCCAATCATTGGGAGGAAGTGTGCCATTTTTGACAAACGGTCGACTACGACCAGGATGGTGGTGAACCCCTCAAGGAAGGTAACTCCACAATGAAGTCCATTGATATATCCGCCCATGGGCGCTCAGGAATGGACCAGGGCTTCAGCAGACCCCAGGCTTTAGAATTAGTTCCCTTGTTGCGTTGACAAACGATACAGGAGGTTACATAATCCCTGCAGTCTTGTCTCCACCCAGGCCACCAGAAAGAACGAGAGATTAATTCAGACGTCTTGTGAACCCCAAAATGTCCTGCAAGCTTGTGATCATGTAGGGTCTTGAGTGTTAAAGGTCTTGTTTCTGTGGGGACAAAGACCTTCCCACGTACCCAGAGTAGCCCGTCGTGTTCCTCCATTGAGGGAATTCCATGGTCGGTAGGTTGCCCAGATGCCGCCTTAATGGCAGAGATCAAATCAGGTTGCAAGATAAGAGAGAGAAAGTTTTGCGGAGAAAGGATGGTGCTGGGTTCAGACTCCGGGGGTGTCTCGTGAAACATTCTAGAGAGAGCGTCTGCCTTTCCATTTTTTGAGCCGGGTCTGTAGGAGATATGAAAATTAAATCTTGAAAAGAAGAGCCCATCGGGCTTGCCTGGGCCTTAGGCGTTTGGCTGTCCTGAGGTACTCCAGGTTTCTGTGGTCTGTCCAAATCATGACAGGATGAGAAGCCCCCTCCAGGAGATACCTCCACTCCTCCAAGGCAAACTTAATAGCCAGTAATTCTCTATCTCCCACGTCGTAGTTCCTCTCTGGAGGGCTTAACTTACGTGACGAAGGCCACAGGGTGCAAGAGGGCCTTGGGTCCCAGTCTCTGGGACAAGATAGCTCCAGTAGCTGTCTCCGATGCATCCACTTCCAGCACAAATGGAAGGGCTGGATATGAATGCATCAGGATGGGAGCGGACAAAAACAATTTCTTCAAAGTGTCGAAGGCTTCTTGTGCTTCGGGGACCAATGGAATTGGGTACTTTGGTGGGTCAACTTGGTGATGGGTGCCACTATGGAGGAAAAGCCAACAATGAACCTTCGATAAAAGTTTGCGAATCCAATGAATCACTGTACCCCTTTCTTGTTCACTGGGGCTGGCCACTCCAGTATGGCTTTAACCTTCTGTGGGTCCATGGAGACCCCACCTGTGGAAACGATGAACCCCAAAAATTGCACTGTAGATTTCTCAAATTCGCACTTCTCTGCCTTAAGGTACAGTCTGTGGCTTCTAAGAATGGTGAGTACTTGTTTCACGTGTACTCGGTGAAGTTCAATGAGTCTGAAAAGATAAGGATGTCGTCCAGATAAACGACAAGGAAGTCGTCAAGGTGTTTGCGGAAAATATCATTCACCAGGTGCTGGAAGGTTGCTGGGGCGTTACAAAGTCCGAAGGGCATCACCAAGTACTCATAATGCCCGAATCTGGATCTGAAGGCTGTTTTCCATTCATCTCCTGCCCTGATTCGGATGAGGTTGTAGGCCCCACGAAGGTCCAATTTAGAGAAGATTCGGGCAGACCTGAAGCGCTGAAAAAGCTCTGGGATCAAAGGCAGGGGATACCGTTTTTTAATTGTGATTTTATTTAATTCCCTGTAATCGATGCAAGGCCTTAGGGAGCCGTCTCTCTTTCCCACAAAAAAGATGCCAGCTCCGGCTGGTGACGAGGAAGGGCGAATGAACCCCTTTTCCAGGTTCTCGTCAATGTAGGCCTTGAGGACCTTTAGTTCCACTTCGGACAGGGGGAAGATGCGGCCAAAAGGGATCTCTGAACCAGGAAGAAGGTCGATGGGACAGTCATACGTCCGATGAGGCGGTAAGCAATCTGCCTGTTGCTTATCGAAAACGTCTTGGAATTCCAAGTAAACTGGTGGTACATGAAGAAGGTTGTCTGGTATGGATGAAATAATAGAGCAGGTGGCCACAGCCTGAATGAAGCAATGTTGGGTGCAGTGAGGTGACAGGAAAGAAACCTCTTTCTTTCCCCAGTTGATCTGGGGTTCGTGGATCTGTAGCCATATAAGCCCCAAGATGATGGGGAACATTGGAGACGGGATAATGTCAAATTGAATAAGCTCCTGGTGACCAGAGTCAGTAGTGACACGGATGGGTTGGGTCTCATGGGTAATGAATCCTGAACGATGAAGAGAGCCATCAGCCAGATGTACCTGTAGATTTTGTTTCTTCGGGACGAGAGGTAAGTGCAGTTTGGTGGCTAATGCTGCATCAAGGAAGCAGCTGCAGGCTCCGGAATCAATTATGGCTAATAGTCGGGTTTCCTTTCCCGGTAGCTGTAAGGAGACAAAGAGGGCGACATAAGTCTGGGAGAACCCAGAAGATTGGTAGTTAATAATACATTGTTGGTAGGACTTACTCGGTCTTACGGGACAGGTACTGAGAAAATGGCCCGAAGCCCCACAGTACAGGCATAGATTGGCCCGTCGCCTGCGGAGCCGTTCTTCTGACGTGAGAGGGGCACGAACCAAACCCAGCTGCATGGGTTCCGTCTCCTGGGTAACTACTGCTGGAGCTGAGGTGGTGGGTGAAGACAAGGTAGGTTTAGGAAAGGTCCAATTGGTACGGGGAGACGGAAGGCGCTCGGAACACCTCTCACGCATGCGGCGGTCCAACTTGGTGGCGGCTTGGATCAAGTCCTCCAGTGTGTCAGGAGTTTCAGATCTTGCCAACTCATCTTTCAAAGTCTCAGATAATCCCTGGCGATACTGGTATTTAAGAGCTGGTTCGTTCCACCTGGTATCAGCTGACCACTTCCGGAATTCAACGGTGTAATCCTCCACTGGTCTGCGTCCTTGAAGTAGATTATGTAGTGTGGCTTCAGCTGTAGCCCCACGTTGAGGATCATCGTACAATTGTGCCATACTCTCAAAAAAGGTCTCCACTGCATTGAGTGCTGGGCTCCTCTGCTCCATCAGGCTATGGGCCCATGCCTGTGGCTCCTCAGCCAGGAGCGAGATAATGAACCCCACCTTTACTACTTCGGAAGCAAAAGTCCTGGGCTGGAGGGCTAGGTAAAGAGAGCAGGCATTTTTAAAGGCCCGGAACTTTTTACGGTCACCTGTGAAGCGCTCAGGGGTAGGGACCCTGGGTTCGGGAGATGCCATGATCACAGTGGGGTTGGCTGATCCAGGAGGAGCGGATATTCCACTGGTGGCGGCAGGAGCTGCTAAGGTGGGTGCAGCTAACCCGTAAAGTTGCTGCAGGCGACTGTCCACTTGGGTGTACCCCTCTTGCAGTTTTTGCACGCCTTCAGTTAGTGCTGAGACTTGTTTTCACAAAACCTCAAGGGGTGAACGCACTCTGTCAGTCTCAGACATGGCTGGCTTGTACTATCAGGAGAGTACTTACCGAGGCCGAAATGCCGAGAGTGGTTCACCCTTGCAACTGAGCGCAGTCCGCCCCCTGGAGGTGAGACAGGGGGTGAATGGCACAAAGAGGCACAGGCTACCCAACCAGGGAATGGGAACTGGAGCAGGAGCCAAGTTCTGGATCAGGAAGATACTGGAGAGTCCAAAACACAGGTGCAGGTACTGGGCTGAAGATAAACAGGTCCGGGTCACAGGCAGAGATCACAGGGCAGGAGACAGAGGCAAATCCGGGTCACAAGCAGAGGTTCAAAAGAACCAGAGGCATCAAGCAGGTAAGTCCAGTACACAGTCCAAAGGTCAAGGGCAGGAGAAGGCAGCAAGGTCAAAGGCGGAATCCGGATCAAAAACAGGCAATCAGATCAAACAGGAAGCAGGAACAGAGCTTTGGCAGGAAGCTGAAGACAAGCCAGCGCTGGACTGGTCTCAAGCACTTCCTTAAAAGGGCGGTGGGAGTGGTCCCGTGATGCTATGACGCCCAGGGACGCTCAGGCGTGCGCCAGTGCGCACGTGCGTGCGTCGGAGCCCTGAGCCGTGAATGCGCATGCGCCGGAGTGCCGTTCCGCCGCGCATGCGCACAGGCACTCGGCGTGCAGCGCTCAATTGTAGATTATCCTGACATTTTCTGGAATGGAAGCTTCAGGGAGGCCATGGAGCCATTGGAGTGTGAGGCATGCCCTAGCAGCCAATCTCTGCTTGAAGCCCATGGGCGATGCCTCCCCGGTGGAGACTCATTCAGTAAGCTGGTGTACCTCCATGTGGAGGGATTGGATCTCCTGCCAATGTATGTCCTCTAGCTGGAGGAACAGCACCTTGATGTCGGTCTGTATCATCCTAGGTTATCATCCTAGGTTTAAGTCTTGTCTATCAGGAGATGGGACTCTCCCAGGGGCCATTGGCTCTAGAAATTAAGAACAAGAGGTGGCTGGGGAGGATAGAGGGAGTTGAAGAGAAGCCCCTTGTGTGTCACCATGTTGGCTCGGGAGCTTGTTTTCTGAGGAGTTTTGAGGGGAGTTCAAGAGAAGCCCCTTGTGTGTCACCACGTGTCTCCACCATGTTGGCTCAGGAGCTTGTCTTCTGAGGAGTTTTGAGTGAGTTCTTCACATTTATCCATTTAGTAGTGCTCTTAACTGAGACATAGCTTGGTATAGGGCTGGAGAATGCCGGAAGAGATATGGGAGCTCAAGTTATGCAGGTCTTCACTCCGCTTTCTCCAGACCATGCCCCCTCCAAGGCAGGTTTTAATCTCATAAGTGGCAGACACTTTTTATTGCTGTCATTTTTTACATCAAGCTTTCCATAAGTGAGAGCAAGCAGCCTGCAGGGCGTAGGTATTTCTATGCAACTCAAAATGATTGACAAAACAAAACTTGATGTATTGATGCAGAGACACCTATATAAAAATATGAATTACTGATTTGGTAGGCTGTGTATGAATCCCAAGGCCTAATATTTGATTTTGACTGTAGTGTATCGCCCGACCCTGTCATAGACGTCCTCTGATGTTTAAACAGGATAAATGTTTAATATTCAGTTGATAATATTGAGATATGTTCAAAAGCTAGTTTTTGGCTGACCAGGCAATTAAAAGGGACTTTCCTTCTAAAAGGGGTCAGTCTCAAGCTTTCAGCAAATACACAAATATTCATGTCAAATTTGCACCCTAATTTTGATAAAAAACATAACTAACCTTAAAGTGACTATTACTTAAAAGATTTAGGCTGCTAGCATAAGCTTAGTGTTGCCTGTTCATATATGTAGAAGCTTATAGATAGATATTGAAATAAACTTAAAAGATTTAACCACTTCCGATCCGGTCCAATTTTGGCACTTCACTCCTACATGTAAAAATCTTATTTTTTTCTAGGAAATTACTCAGAATCCCCAAACATTAGATATTTTTTTTTTTTTTTAGCAGAGACCCTAGGGAATAAAATGGCAGTTGTTGCAACTTTTTCATGAATAAAAAAAATAAAATTGCGCACACACTCATGGAATGGCGTCAAACTTTGATACTTAAAAATCTCCATAGGTGACACTTTTTACAGGTTACATGTTTAGAGTTACAGAGGAGGGCTTGGGCTAGAATTGTTGCTCCTGCTCTAACACACATGACGATACCTCACATGTGTGATTTTAACGCTGTTTACACATGTGGGCGCGACTTGTAATAGGAATAGGGCGTGACAGGTCCTTTTTATGGGGAGATGTGGGGTCAATAAGACCCCGCATCTCTCTTCCAGGCTGGAAAGGCTGAGATAAAAAAAATTAACTCTCGGGTCTTTCCAGCAGCTTCTTCGGCTTTTTTTTACACCCTCCGACCGGGACGTGTCGTCATAATGTCGCACCTGGGCTTCCAAGGGTCATAGAGATGACTGGGGACCATCTGGTCACCTGAAATCTCTATGTGCAATTTCCAGCAGCGACTGATTCATTCTCCTGCTCGCCGATGGCACAGGCGAGACCAGAGAAGCACCGGAGGGTGGTGGGAGGGGGGATGTCCCCTCCCGCCACCTGTAAGAATGATCAAACAGCTGAACTGCAGCTATGATTGTTCTTATGGTGCACAGAATCGCCAGCCGAAAAAAATTATATCTGAATGATGCCGTAGCTGCAGGCAACATTCAGATATCACCACTCAAACTACATAACATCATATGATATACCTTGGGCGGGAAGTGATTTAACTTATTCAACTTTGCATATTAAATAAATTATACACCAAACTTTTTTTGATTGATTTTTTAATCAATTAATCAAAACAATGATCTGCCAACTAATCGATTATGAAAATATTCATTAGTGTCAGCCCTACATAAATTTCAGCCTGTTATGAGCTTTGGCACATCTTGGTGGTAAGGATTGCATGCCCCTTCCCTCCACTTAGACATTCCTATTGGCCAGTGAGGCATTCCATCATGGACCTATAGGAATGGGAAGGATGTCTCAGGAGGTTGCAGGCAAGCTCCACCACTTCCTAGCATACCTTTGGGTATCTGCAATTCATACCAGCTAGCAACCTTTTTTTTTTTTTTTATTTGATTTGATATGGGATTTGTATTGTGCCAAATGCATTTTTAAATGACAGAAAGTTTATACTTACCTTAAATTCACTCCCCCACTGCTCTTTTTGCTGTCTGGAGTGAAGAGTGAAAGCTAAGCCCCGACAGAGCATACACAGGTCTGAAGGCTATCTACCTCTCCCCATGTGACATCAATGGGTGTCTGAGCATCCAGTCTTTAGTCTCCAAGCACCAACACTGTTTCATGGGAGAAAGGGGAGAGAGTGACATTATCCTCCAATATACCTGGTAGGTACCCAGGTTATCAAAACCACTGGTGGGATTGCCATTTAAGTGAATGCTGTTGTGTCCTTCATGGGTAAAACACAATTTATTAAAATGTTGTAAAAAATAATCAGAGTACTTAATACTGTTTAAATGTAATACTACATATCTTTTTGTCTGAGATAGAATGACTACTGCAATTTTTCAATCTGTCATACGACAGCCTGGGGTCAACTTTGCTCATAAACTCAAGATAAATATTTCTCTTTCTGATTGCAGAATCCTAATTTTCTGTGGTGACCAGTGTCAGATTATTACATAATATGAAATATTAATTAACATTGTCTGGAAGCTGTAAACTGCAACGGATACTGTAATAGCTAAAAATCTGTTCATGTGAAATTAAACAAATGCTGCAGAGTACATTTTGGTTTAATTTACTCCATCATGCTGCATCAACATGTATAACTGTATCTGTAAATGAATCCATATGCTTAAACAACACATATCATTTACAAAAATAGAGAACATTGCAAGGTTAGTTGTTAGTACCGAACCCTGTAGTTAACATAATTTTCTTTCATTACCATACCCTTCATTGGCTACAAAGACCTATTATAGCTTTGATCATTCCATTAGGAATAATTAGTCCATTACAAGATAATTTTCCAACAAAATATGTACATCGAGAAGACCCAGCAGAAAATTTCACTATGGAGCTTGACAAGGACCTCCCAGATGCGTTTCGTCACTATCTGAAATTTCCATGGAAAATGTCAGATAGTGACGAAACGCGTCAGTAATGATCTGACTGGTTCCCCATATTTAATCCATTTGACAAGTGGTTCGCTCAGGATTATTGGTGCAGACTTGGGCTTGCCTCTGGTAAGAAGCCCCTCTGTGTGGTACTGGGACACTTTTATTAGTTACGTCAGGATTACCGGGTGTTTTTTCCTCTTTGCACTCCTTTTGTCTTTCATTTTGTAAGTGCGCACATCACATGTTTTTTACAGTTTTGTAAGACAATATTATGCTATGTTGTGATTCTTTTTCTTGGGGTAAACTCTGCATCTGGAGCCATTAGTCCTGTTCTGATTGATCACCAACAAGGATTTTGTTCGTTTGCTGGTTCCATTTTTTTGATGTCCCCACTAAAAGGCCTAGGCTGGGTTTAAGCCAACTGTACATTTGGCTTACTTTCTAGTAAGCGTCCAATTCAGAAGGTGGTGTTTGTGATATATGTGTCAACAATTCTTTCCTGCTCATCATTGGTGTCAGAATAATATCTCCACTAAACTTGGACTGTACTGAAGGACTCTGTTCACTTATATTATAATCTATATAATTTTTCACTTGGTATAATTTGTCACCTGATTATATAACAAAATGTATTTATATTTTTTCTTTCACTAAGAAAATGTATTGGTCACATGACTTATGCATTTTGTGTTTCACTTGATGCTGATCTATTTTGGCCCAGATATTACATTTGGGTATATATTTAGCGCAGCTTCTCCTGCTCTTTTATTTTTGACAGACCCGGGTGTTTCCCTGTCCAATCTAGTTTCTACCCTACGTAAATTTCAGGATATTTTTGGTCTGGGGGTTAACCTTTCCAAATGTTCCACTCTTCCAAAAAGTTTTCTTCAAAACATGATATAATACATTCAATCTAAGTTCGGTTTTACCGTAGATCGAGGAACGCTGCCTCATCTGGGCATCAAACTGGCCCCTTCCCTCCACAGATTATACCACACCAATTATCCCCAAGCGTTCTCTTGAATCAGACAACTATTACACACTTGGGCCCCTTACCATATCCCCTTTTTGGGCAGGGTCCAGGCTGTGAATATGTCAATTTTCCCAAAACTATTTGTTAGGTACCTGGTAGTAGAGCCTGACTTGTAGGAGAAGACCTCTCATTCAACGCTGGTTCACGAGCCACTGGAGTGGGGACAGTGGTCTCGTGAGCGCAGTGGGGTAGGAGTGCCTTGATTGCTTGCGGTGGAAGGTGTTGGATCCTTCGGGGGTGTCGGCTTACAGGTAACAGCGTGCGAGATGGCAACTGCAGGAGCCGGATGAGAAGGCCGGATACAGCAAGACCAGGCAGCAGGCAGATCAGGCGGATGGACAATAGGCAAGGCAAGGTCAGACAGTCCGGGTTGGCAACAGCAGGTAAGGCAGGTGTGGGCAGCAGGCACAGGCGGAGTCGGTAAAGCAGGCAGGAGTCGGCAACGGTAAGTAGAGGTAGACAGAGTCAGGCAAGCCGGGTCGGGTAGGAGAAGGCAGAGTGGTCAGGCGGAGCCGGGTCGGTAACAGGTGGTGGTAGTTCAGAGTAGACAGGGTTCAGGTAACGGCACACAGAGCTGAGACAACACAGCACCGGCTGAGTGTCACTGAAGGGTTTTTAAAGATCTTTTGGCGCCAATCAGCGCCATCACAGATCAGACACTTTTTTAGTTCCCAATACTCCTTGAGTGGAGCCAATACGGCCTCCACATTCGAGGACTTATGTGGACCCTTATCTAAAGGCAGAGGTACTATCTCCACTATGTATAATTATCTGAATGGTCTTGGCCTTCCAGAGAAATCCGCAGGTATGCTCGGCTGGGAGGCGGAGACTGGGCAAGTGACATCCCCGGAGGACTGGTTAGACAGGATTTTAAATATGCACAAATGCACAGAATCTACAGCAGTAAAGGAAACAGGGGTTAAACTACGCACAAGGTGGTATTACACCCCCTCAAAACTACATACATTTTACCCCACGGTCTCTAAAAACTGCTTTGGGGGTTGCCTGGAAAAGAGGACACACTTGCATACTTTTTGGAGTTGTAAGGCGCTTAAGAAGATCTGGCAGAAAGTATCTTCCAAGGTGGCCGGGATCACAGGTGTTCAAATGACACTGACTCATCAGATGTGCTTGTTTTTTGCAGAATTATCTGGAGTTTCCCCTCCAGAACAAAAATTGTCCCACACTCTATTCAGTGCAGTTCACTGGACTATCGCCCTGTTCTGGCGTACACCTGGTGTCCCCTGGGATCAGATCCTTAAAAGCATGGCGGCTATACAACTTATGGAAAAAGTATATCACACTATCAGGAACACCATGCCCATCTATGATAGAAAGTGGATGTCTTGGTCTGCATAAAGTCCAGGGGGTATGTATATACTCCTGCAGTTAGCATCCCTGTTATTACCACATCGTAAGCTTGTGTTCCCCTTAGGTTTTCCTTTGTTCTTTTTGTTTTTCCTTTAATTCCCTCTTCTTTCTTCTCAACGTTTATTATGTCAATGAGTAATTTATTCTTAATGCAAGATTTTGGGCTCTTCACGTAGGGCAGACTCCATACTGCAAACAATTTATGTGGCAATCTAATATGACTATGATGGGATGTCCTCCTTTGGGCCCCAGACCATCATATGCTAGACTATGTAACTTATCACTAATGATTGTGCAAAATTGTTATATTCAATGTACTAGTGTTTGCAATTGATGTGTTATGTAATTGCTCTTTTCTTTCTACAATAAAATAAATTGTTTGTATTAAAAAAAAAGTACCCAACATATTACCACTTTGTGGGCTTCCCAGACAGTGCCTGTGTCACTGTCGGTTGTGTCATTGGTTTGGAAATAGTGTCCTTTGATGACGTCAGTTAGCACGTCCTGATCCCACAGGAGACTCTCATTCAGCATTTATGACTGACAGCTGTGGGACTGTCAGACAGGGCGTAGGACAAGACCACCGGAGTGTGGTCCGACCATGTAAAGGGGCCTATGGAGGTGTCCCAGGGCATGTGTAGCTGGGTATGTAGGATCAAAAAATAGTCTATACGTGAATATACTTGGTGTGGTGTGTATAGTCTTGTTCACCAGGGTGAAAAAGACGCCAAACATCTACCAGTTGTGCGTTATGAAGGGATTTTGCAATACGTTTGCGGGTGCCAGGAGAGACCGAGGCAGATCCCGATGAGGTATCTTCTGTGGGGATGAGAGGAATTTTAAAATCCCCCCAAGAATTAGTTGGCCTTCTGTGAACTCAAGGAGTGTTTTAAGATGCTGACTAAGGAAAAGGTCCTGATGACTATTAGGGACATAGAAATTCACTAGTGTCACCTAGATGCTATCAACCATGCCTTTTAAGAATAGGAAGTGTCCTTCGGAGTCTGCCATTGTATCAAGGTGTATCCAGTGTACCCTGGCGGACAGTAGGATGGCTACTCCCTGAGTCTTTGCTGCTGGGATTGTAGAGTGGTATGCCATAGGGAAGAGTTTGTTCCTGAGTATGGGCAGTTTGTCATCTCTAAAATGTGTTTCCTGTACAAAGGGAATATCTGCTTGAAGACAGTGCATGTCCTGCAAAAAAGTATTTTTCAGGGACGTTGAGCCCTACATAGTTACATAGTTAAAAAAACAGCCAGATGGCAATCCTGTCCAGTTTTAGCATCACAGGAAGGTCCCCAAGACCTTGTGGAGGATCGCTATGTCTCTCTGAGGTTTTCGGTACCAGTGGCTTTCAGGAGATCATAGAGCCGCAGGTTGTTGAGGCGTCTCTATTCCTCGATGTAGCTATAACGCAATGGCCTTGTCTCGGTGAGTGTCTTGAGACTGCTCCAGGGCTAACACCCGGTGTTTCGGGGTGGAGAAAGACGCTTCCCCTGTAGCCACCCTGTCTGTGAGTGTGGTCATGTCATCCCTCACCTTCTGGATTTCCCGGTGGTGGGTTTCCTCCAGCCAGAGTATCAGGGCCTCGATGTCCATCCTAGTGGGGAGGGTCTGCAGTAATGACTAAATGACCTGGTCCAGTTGGCTTGCGCCTGGTAGTTGTGGGGAGGCAGACATCTCTGGTCGAAAGGCCCCCGGAGTCTCTAGGAAACAGTTTGAGGTAGCCAAGGGACTGGGAGATGGATACCGCGTGTCTAGAGCCTGGGCCTCCTGGGGGGAGCCATGTGAAGCCGCCACTCTAGCGCCCGGGGAGAGTCTTTGGAATTGCGAGAAAAAGTGCTGTATATCGCCCTTGGACGTGCTGGAACGGGTCACCCGTGTTGATGCTCTTGTTCTTTGTTGTTTTGCCGATAGCATACAAGATGCAACGTCACTCAGCCGTGTCCAGGCCATGCCCCCCCTAGTTTGTCTTTTATCTAGTTTTATAAACAAGTCACATAATTTGTGGTACTGTAAACCCCACCTCCTTTCCATAATTTAATGGTGCTTCACAAAGTTAAAGTGCAACCACAGCTATAATTCTTGCGGGTGTTTGCTTATCTTATCAGGTTTAGGCATTCGCCTACTCACCAGTCTTAGCACAGAGAGCAATGCTTAATATTACATTTCTATATGGTTTATTATATATGAATATTTCTCTCAGTTCCTAATGTACCTTGTTTATTACATACAGAATCCAATATACAGTATGTGCAAGTTCTAGAAAAGTTCTGCTTCTAGAGATGGTCAGTTGTGCTTTTTCAAAACTCCAAAATTGAGGAAGTTGAAACCAAAAGTCCCTTGTAGTAAGAGGCAGCAAATGGTGCACAGTTGTGCAGAAAGTTGTGGGAAGTTCCTGGCATCCCTTTTTGATGAGATGATAAGGCCAAAAAACAGTATGAGTATTTTTTTTTATTTATTCTAAGATAGAAGGCTGTGGCATTTGTAGTCAAGCTAATGGTGTCCAGGCAACAGCAGAAGCAGTTATAAGGTAAAAGCTAATTTAGAACAGTCTTTGCTTCATTCACTTTGTTGCATTCCAGCAGCCTCCTTAGAGAGGCATCAGGCAACTTTTAGACCCATGCTGTCTCATCAAAAAAAACTATCACCAAAAAATGTATCACATTAGGAACTTTTTGTTCCTTATATGATGAAAAAATAAGGTGAGTATGTATTTACTCAATGCAACCTCATCATTTATATTTTTCAAAAATATGGGAAATACTGTATATTGCTTTTGTGTGCCCTAAGAGTAAATCAAGGACACTTTCACACTGGCAGCACCCGGGAGTCAGCGGGAAAACATTGCTATTTTTAGCGTTGCTTTATCGTTGTTTTTGCAGCGCTTTTAACCCCTGTTGACGGGTGAAAAAGGGTTAAAAGCGATGGCTTTGATGGCACTGCCCATTGATTTCAATGGGCAGGGGCGCTGTAGGAGTGGTGTGTACACCGCTCCTACAGCGCCTCAAAGGAGTGGGCCTTTACTCTTAGAGATAAACGTATACTGTGTACAATTGCACCGTAACTGTTCTCCGGTTAACTCTCTGGTCCCCGTGATAATGCACATCTTCTCTGTAGGAGACCTGCAGAGCCTTGTCCACATCCACCTGTCCAACATTTTCCATGTGTTTTTGGTCAGCTTGTAATTATCCACCCCCCCACACCCCCGGATATTAAAGCCCCTTTGTCAATGACCACAACATTGTTTTTGTCAAACTGGTAGTATTTAAAAGAAGAAGCCACATTTTTGAATTTGTGCAAACATTATTTTTTTTATTATAGTGCAACATCCAAAACTTTTTATTATTTTTTGTTATTTTTTTTTTTTTTGGGTTGTTTTGGATTATTTTTGTTTTTTTTTTTTTTTTTTTTTTTTTTTTTTTTGGAACATGATTATTTTTTTTTTTTTTTTTTATGTTATCTTTTGACATTTTTTGGTGTTTTTCTCACAACATATTGTTTTATTTTTTGGAGATTGATTTTTAAAACAAACATAAAAACATGTTTAAACATTGTTTAAAAATTTTGTCTTAGCATTTGAAATTATTTTACACAAATGTAAAAGGTCCGAACTTACAAAGTTCAACAGGTAACCCATGAACAGAAGAAGCCAAATTTTGAATCTGCACACTAATTTAACTGGAAAATGGGTAATGTCAACATGTGGCTATGTTTCCATCATGGGGAATCAATGGACGTGTTTTGTGTGTGATACCCCTTCCCCCTCTCACTACTAGCATTAGGGTTGCAAACACAAAATGCGTTCCATTGAGAATCCCTGATGGCACATAGCACATGTTGACATATCCGTGTGCATATTTAAAATTTGGCCTCTAAAATTAGTTTAAACAGCGCTTCAAAAGGGAATGTAGGACAAGATTGATGTTAAGAAATGTAAAAGGGGTCTTTTGATTCTCCCAAAACATCAATCATGTCCTTCATTCCCTGCTGCATGGTGGCCATCTCCTCTGCATGTTTTCCAGCTGCAGATTCAAGGCCATGATCTGCCAATAAGCCTGTTGGGCACTGTCAGTGGTAAATGGTCCGCAGCTTGTCGTTCCACAAACAGATCAGCATCACCTAAAAGTTGGGGTAGAGAAAAACACAAGAAAAAAAGTGTCAAAAACATGCAGACCTTAATTTATTAGCTCAATCTCTGTGTTCTGAGATCACTCAATTGGTGGGGTGCAGATTTGATCGACTTCAACGACCTGTTCCGCCACATCCACGCGTGGGCTTGGGCTAACTGCCCAATTAGTCTGGTGAGGCGGGAGGTCCTCGTAGTTCGGGACTGACGTCTTGAGTCTTTTGCCCCCTATGGTTAATGGAACACAAAAAGGTACACTTTTGAATCACACTGATATTTGAGTGCAAATAGGATTTAGTAAACATTGTTTAAAAGTCGTCTGCCAATTATTTAGCAGTTTGTTAGAAGATCCTACTTGAAGACAGAATTGAAATGTCTATCTTGAAACTCCAATACTTTAAATCAAACCTAAATTTGAACTTCCCGCTCATTGTGGATCCCTGCACCCTGTGGTGTCTTATTTTGTTTAAACGATTTTAGGGGGGATGGGTTGCAGATACCTGTGTAAGGCAGGTATTTGCACACACATCGGCCCTAGACCCCCACAGAAGTATACTCTTCCCTTTGGAGGATGTCCACCATCTCCACCATCTCTTCAAAGGCATATTGGTGGCCTTATATCTGCTGCTGGGATGTAGAATGTGTTGGCCTTCTTGGGCTTTCCTTCCGCGCTACTGGCTGAGAATGTGTCCCGCCATATCATGAATTAATTCATCAACAATGCAACGAGGGGAAGCGGGGCGGGGAATACTCGTCATGAGGAACGTCATGGGCGGGCGACGCGGAGGACGCAGGCGGACTTCGACGCGTGCGCAGTGTATATAAGGCTGTTTGAGGGGCCACGTGTTCCCGAACGGAGTAGCGAGCGCTCTGTACGAAGGTAAGTGTTTTCTAGGATGCATTACTGTGTTTTTTTTTTGCGGTTTTGGGCCAGCATTTTTTAAGGTTAATGTGTGTGTTGCTGCTGTGTGTAGGGGTTGCTGCTGTGTGTAGGGTTGCTGCTGTGTGTAGGGGGTTGCTGCCTGTGTGTAGGGGTTGCTGCCTGTGTGTAGGGGTTGCTGCCTGTGTTGTAGGGGGTTGCTGCCTGTGGTAGGGGTTGCTGCCTGTGTGGATGTGTTGCTTGCCTGTGTGTGGGTGTGTTGTGTAATGTTTGTTAAGAAAAACTGGTTGTGCGTTTTAAGTAACATTTTGTGTTTTGGTCTTTTGTATTGCCATTACTAACAAAACAGACAGAAACAAACATGTCATCACCCCAGTTGAAATCATTCATAGGACCAGCAGTTCATGTCCCGAATTCATTGCCTGTACAGAAAAAAATACCAACCTGTTGGCAGCTCAAGAACCCTTTGTATGGCAATAGGGATGTCCGGAAGGCAACACTGGGGCCACTTGTGGCTTTTGTGAAGACCTAAGTCCCCACAACGCAAACACCAAGTTTGTGGGAAGCAGAATTGCAAGTTTAAGGCACATGTTAACAAGCGGGAGCGCAAGAAGATAGTTGAGGAATCAGTCAGATCAGGAGCAGCAGCAGAGAATGTTTATGTTACCCAAGCTGTGTACTACAAACCAACTGACTTTTATAGGTGACCAGATGGGAAACCAGGGAATCACTGTCGACTCTTCCCTCCACCCTTCCCTCCACTCTTCCCTCCACTCTTCCTCACCCCAGCTGAGGCTCCAGGAAGGAGAAGACCCTCACCTTGGAGCAGGCTGATGCGCCCAGCTGGAGCCAGGTATTATATATTTAGTAGCCTTAAAATTGTTGATTGTGTGAATATTAATTGCTGCCAACCAGTTAAATGTGAAACAATTACACACCCTGAAACTCAGAATTGTGAAAAAAACTGACAAAAATTATGCACACTTCTAAAAAGTGTTGGTGCACATATCGATACATAATATATAGGTGTATACATACATCCAGTAGTGGCAAAAAAAGCGTTTAGACAACATTGGTGATCTGCTTGGAAAATGCAGGGGTCCAAATGATAGCCTTTTGGATCTTTTGGAAAAATTTAGATGCTCGTTCCTAAGTTTACAATTGGATGATTTGAGTAGGCAGAAACCCACAAAACAGGTGTTTGATTTTGTTTTTATTTTGCACACAGGATGAGCTGACCCAGGATGATGCCGGGACAAGTGGTATGGAGGAGGAGGAGGACATGCCCAGCGAGAGCCAGGAGGTGGCTGGCCCAGCACGAGCCAGAGTGACAGCCAGACCAATTAAGAAGTCTACCTCGACCCCTGCCCTTACCCCAAGAAGGCCCAGGAGGATGACCATTGTGGAGGAGGAATCACTGGAACTGATTCGGGAAGGCGAGTGCGATTCTCGACAAATCCCCCCCTCCAGAAGAGGCTATGGCAGCTACGTGTCCAGCAGGTTGCTGCAAATGGAGAGGGGCCAACGGCACCTGTGTGAGGGCCCTAATTTCTGAGGCAATTAGGGGGGTTTGAGGGGTGAATTACGAGTATCCACCCGCCCCTGACCATGAAGGCCGACAACAACTTCTCCTCCTCCTCATCTCGCGTCTTCCTTTCCTCCTCCTCTCCTCCTCCTCCTCCTACTTCCTCCTCCTACCACAAGTCAGCCTCCAACGGAAGCGTGCAGGGAAGACTGCAGGGAAGAGTGCAGGGAAGCGTGGTGCGAAGAGTCGGAAGTGATTGCCTGGCTTCAGTTGGTCTCACAGAAGACACAGGCTCTGTTGTAGTGCCACAGCTTGGGGACATAGATGTCATCTGCTGCTGTTCCTGTCAGGTCTTGATTCCTGGTCATCTCTCTTGTGCTCCCTATATTGTATGAATGTGCCCAAGCTTAATTTTTGGCTTCACAAACTTGGTGTCTGCCGTTGGGGCAAAAAGTCTTCACTAAAATCCTACAAGTGGCTCCAGTGTTGCCTTCCCTATTTGTTTTGCTTGTTTGTTTTAACCAGAAATAAATGGTCATTTTATTTTCATCAAATAATGATATCCGTGCTTGATATTCATAAAACATAGTTTCTTTAGGAGTAGGCAGGTACATGTCTAAACATTCATTTAGTGACAATACAAGTGTAAAGTGCAACTTCAATGGAACTGCAAGTGCAGTCGCTGAAAGGTGAGGTTTAAGATCGGAATTAAGGGCAAGCTCTGCTGACTCCACACATGTATCATGTGTAGATAACTATCCTTTTGATAACCAACAATAATAATAAAAATATCTATATAGAGATAAATGTACATATATAATTTTATAGATTATATATATATATAATTTTTATTTTTATACACGTATAGATCTATATATCTATATATATTTTATATTATATATATATATATATATATGTAGATATGATATATATTTGTTTTTCCGCTTATTGGAGAAATATAGATATATTTTTCATTTGGTGATTTGATAACTTATATCTATATCTATATCTATATTATATAGGATATATATATATATATATAATATATATATATATATATATAGATATATATATAAATATATATTACAAATATATAACTTCACTAAAGAATGCTGAAGAAAAACGTTCGGGAGTACTCTGCGTGAATATACAAGCAGGCAAGGCAAATTTCATTCTTCAAGTACGATTACCATACAAAATCCCGCTGTCAGAAAAAAAAAACAAAAAAAAAAATTAAACAGCGTGACGATTCGTGCGAGCTTCAAAACGAAGGCTAGTTTTACCAGACCGAGCGAGTCCGTGACATAATAGCTACTGAGCATGCGTCCTTTTTGGTACGCCGGACCATACTTACACACGACCGGATAATGCACATCTTCTCTGTAGGAGACCTGCAGAGCCTTGTCCACATCCACCTGTCCAACATTTTCCACTACCATTCCCAGTACTGGAGTGGGCCCTGCCATGAACCTTGCGCAGGCTCCTGACTTAACTTGACTATCGAACTTCCATACCTCTGTACAGGATGGAAACCTCTGCAGTGCAAATCCATTCCTGAAGCTATGGGAGACAGACCACTGGTGGAAGGAGTGCTGACAACATCTCCCTCGCTGCTAAAAGCCATTCCACCTATAACAGGTACATGCTACCGACAGGTTGCTTGTCAAACTTCTGTTAACCAGAGTACACATTTGCATCTCTATACTGCTCAAACTCCATACCAATTTCTTCTTACCCCAGAGAGTTTAATACCCACTCTGTAGACTATGAGTGCCGGTTACTTGCATTACACAGCTTTGAGTGACTTCAGACCAGGTGGGAACAAGGTTTCAAAACTTTACTTGAAACAACAAGGTAGTGTCCATAAAATACAGAGTCCACAGAGGCATTCTTCCAGCGCCTAGTGTCTTCAATCCCTAGGTTCTCATGACTTTATATCCAGTTGTTATGATGGTCAGAAATATAGCAACGTAGAAACTGCTCCAAGGACTGGTTCGCTCGTTCCGTGGCCCCATTAGACTGCGGGTGATACACAGAGAAAGAAAGCTGAATTCCCAACTGTGCACAAAAGGCTCACCAGAATCGGAAAACAAACTGACTCCCCCTATCCGAGACGATCACCTTGGGAAGCCCATGTAACTGAAAGATCTCCCGAGTAAAAATGGAAGCTAGTTCCTTAGATGTGAGCAAGTTCTTAAGTGGAATACAATGATACATCATGGAGAACCAATCAACCACCCTGAGGATAACTGTGTTGCCCTGAGAGTTGGGTAACTCCACAATGAAGTCCATGGACAGGTGGGTCCAAGGCCTATCTCCATTGGGTATGGGTTGTAGGAGGCCCACTGAAAAGTGTTGTGGTGTCTTACTCTGAGCACACACGGAACAAGCAGCTAGAAAGGCGGTAGAATTGGCTACCATAATTGTTGGGAAATGGCCCAAAAGGGTTGATTCTTCCCAGGGTGGCCAGCAGCCTTGGGAGAATGGTAAGTCTGGAGCATGGCAGTGCGGAAAATCTCAGGGACAAAGCAGCGGTCACAAGGTTTCTCAGGAGGAGGGTGGACCTGAACGGCAAGAATTTTGTCACCCAAAAGAGAAGTGAGACTGGTGCGAACCGAAGCCAGAACACGATCAGGAGGAATCACAGGAACAGAAACCGATTCCATCTTGCGACAAAGTGTCAGCCCTTACATTCTTAGTACCAGGTAATAATGAGACTATGTAATTGAAACTTGACAAGAAAAGAGCCTATCGCAACTTCTGGGAGAGAGGCATTTAGCCTCAGACAAGAATGTGAGATTCTTATGGTCAGTAAGAATGAGAACCGGTACAGTGGTACCTTCGAGAATTCTCTAAGGGCTAAAATGATCGCTAACGGAGGGGCGTGTCCAACTTCCGGTATGTGAGGAGCGTTTTCCTGTGAGCTCCGGACCGCGCCGAGATCCTTCTATAATCCTACCCGGCCTAAGGCTAATAATCTTACCCCTGGACACAAAGGACGGCTGCGGAACACCTCGGGCACATGAAGATGGTGAATAAATATGGCCCGAAGGCCGGCAGCACGCCCGCGGACCGGCTGGCCCGCTATGCACATGAGGCCAGCCAAGATGGCGCCCAGCAGACTGACACGCAGCGTGGAGCTCCTTCTAAGGACGGGAGCCAGTGGACCGAGGGGGACACGGACAGGATTGATCCATCTGACCCATTAGCCGGTCCCCTGCCCTCTCCTTCATCGGATGTGGAGGTGAGCGAACCGACCTTAGCTCAAATCATGGACACCATTAAAAGCTGCCATGCGGCGCTGACCACTCAAATAGAGACCATCAGAGTGGACTTTGCCATATTGAAGGATGATGTCAAAAAGATCAGACATCGGGTCACTAATGCAGAGCAAAGAATTGGAGCAGTGGAGGATGATCTTAATCCGCTCATGATACAGGTGAGAGATGTTGCGGCGGACCACAAGTCCCAGGAGGCCAAACTCAGGGACATTGAAGATAGACTCAGGAGGAACAACTTACGCTTCCTGGGTTTCCCTGAGGGGTCGGAGGGTAAGAAACCAGAGGAATTCCTGCTGTCCTGGCTCCAACAGACCTTTGGAGCAGATAGCTTCTCCCATTTATTTGCCATTGAACGGGCTCATAGAGTCCCTCTGCGGGCTCCACAACCCGGCAGATACCCCAGACCCATGCTGGCACGTTTTCTCTACTTTAGAGATAAAGAAAACATCCTACGCAAGGCCCGCACCATGCCAGATCTTCTGTGTGGGAACCAGCGAATCAACATCTTTCCGGATTTCTCAGCTGCGACACAGAAGCAGTGGGCAGCATTTCAAAGTATAAAGCAGAGCCTGAGAGAACGCAGCATCCATACAGCATGTTGTATCCTGCACGACTGCGGGTGGTACACAATGGAAAGACCCAGTTCTTTATCTCTCCAAAAGATGCAAATCAGTGGCTGGAAACACTGGGTGCTGGAAGATGAATCCTCCTTAACCTACTGCACAGATCTGAATGACAGCTTAGAACGCTATGCAGAAATCTCTGATTACATATATCAGGATTATCCACGGGGACTGTTGAACATCCTTGAAGATCTCGGTAGCAACAGGGCCTAAAGATGTTACACATATATTGGCGCGGTTCGTAAGTTGCTCAATTGACTACCACATACTCACCCTTGCACCCCCGATCCGGCTGGATTGGAGGAATTAGTCCCCTAGGGTGACTCTTTTTGCTGATTCAATGTTTGGGGACGAAGACCATGGGTGGTTTGGGGCTACGGGCAGGGAGGGGGGAAGGGGTGCTGGGATCATATGTTGTGGATCACAGTTTTACGGTTATGATCTGAATAATTTCACGGAAGATGGGTACAGGGTACAGGGTCAGGTAAAGAATGTACTGAGAGCAGCAAAATGTATGCAATTTTCTGTAGTTTATTTGCAAACTGTGTGGGTGGTGCAGAATGGAATGCCTTGGAAGGGGCTGGGGGACCGGGGTCTTTACAGGCCCAGGCCTCTGGAACCCGCAGCGCAGATTCTTTTATTTTCTCACCATGCAGGCTCTTAAAGTAGTATCCTGGAATGTGCGTCTCAATTCCAGGATTAAGAGAGCTCTGGTATTTAAGCACATACAGAAATGTAAACCCAGTATTGTTTTTCTTAAGCCCCATACACACGGTCGGACTTTTTCATCAATTTGGTCCGATCGGACAAGGTTGTTGAAAAATCAGACCGTGTGTATGCACCATCGGACAGTGTTCGTCGGTTTGTCCGTCGGACAAAGTCTTATCTCCTGCTGGAAAGATTTCCCGTCAACCCGGTCCGATCACACCAAATCCGAGCGTGTGTACGCTTGTCCGACAGGACAAAGTGCTACGCATGCTCAGAAGAAATTCTGTGACGGAAGCGCTCGGTCAGGTAAAACTACCTTTCCTAATCGACACAGCACATTCGTCACGCTGCAATGTTAAAATGTCTTTAATGCAGCGCATTCTCTTTTTCTTTACAATGCAACAAGAATGACATGTTTTAGCTGCTCCTATTCACCCGCACTTCTCACAAACTTACTTCTTTATTACTTTGCAGCATTTATACACTACATGTTTATTTTTACTCTGAACGGAAAAGAATCTTTGTTATTTTTTTACCATGATTTGTCTTTTTTTTTTTTTTTTTTGGGGAATACATATTTGAATGTTTTTTTTTTTTTTTTTTTTTTGGAGGGGGGTTGTGTGTCTCAAATTACCAAAAACACATTATTTACATTTGTATTTCTTGCTTAAATTTACTAGGAGGTTGTTTGTTGTTGTTGCCCCTTGTTAATTCTACTTTAGGATTAGTGAAATGTACCAGCCTACTCAAAGAAAAACTGTCATTGTAGCAAAGTAAAACACAATAGTCAATGATTATTTCAAATCAAAAAAACCTTTATTTAGGTCACACCAACAAACCAAAGAGGAACGCAGCCATGGTGAAACTTGGGGAATTTGCAAAGTCTTGGCCCCCCACGGCAACCATCATTGTCCAAGCGTAGAAAATTGGGGGCCTGAGGAGTACGTATATTATGGGGAGTGCAATCTGGTCGTGAAGTCCAAAGTATCCGGAACTGCAGCAGATGCCATCTAGGTCCCCAGGCTCTGGTACTACAAGAGGCTCCATCTTCTCTCACACCAGACTGATTGCAGGTCGTCACTCTCAGGTCTTCCTTCCACGCTTCCTTCCACGCTGTGGCTGTCGTGCTGGTGGGGTGGCAGAAGGAGGAGGAGGAGGAGGAGGAGGAGGAGGCGGAGCATGGTAACTATGGCAAACATGTGTGACTGGGGTCATCTCCCCAGCCCTACCCTTATTTAGGACATGGAGGATGAGCCCCTCACACATGTTGCGTTGCCCCACCTCCATACCCATCATTTTTGTGACAACCACCGAGCCAAAGGTCTCCTCGTCGGCGGGTGTGGCATGTAGGGAGTCTGAAGCCTCTCTGATCATCCGGAGCGCTGACTGTGCCGCATAACCCCCCCTTCTCGCCCTTTTGTACGGAGGGCGGAGGGGAGGGGTTTGGGTGTCAGTCAGGCTCCGAGGCCTAGCCCCCTCTTGGCTGCCACTACCCAGCTGGTGGCTGCCACTAACCCCTGCCTCCTCCTGACTGCCACCTTCCACAGCCACCTCCTGGCTGAGGTCTTCCTGTGTAGGAAAAAGGGACATAGTTTCAGTTATTTGTTCATCAAACACACACAATTCTCATCTAGTGACTGGTGCAAAATGTTTACAAATAGAAAACCATACAATTCTCAGCCCAGCAGTTTAGATTCTGGCCCCAAATGTCTCCCACACCACTGTCTGTTGATATGTCAAACACGTTAGGAACTAAGCAATTGGCGATCCTGAATTAAGTGAACATCATTCATTATTCCCATAAATGGTAACAAAACTACTATACCTGGAACAAGCTGGGCTCCTCCACCTCTTCCAGACTGGAAGGCCCAGGTTGCTCCTCGGAAGCCTCATCAGGGGTGGGCTGTGCGCAAGGAAGCGTGGAAGGAGGAGTTGAGGTTGGCTCCGTGACATCAGCCTGGTCCTTCAGAAAATGGAGACTCTGATAGTACCAGAGCTTGGGGACATAGACCTCATCTGCTGAAGTTGCAGTTTCCTCAGACTTCACGACCTTCTTCCTCTCCCTGATATACGCACTCCTCAGGCTGCCAATTTTCTTTCTAATATCATCAACAGTTGCCGTGGGGAACCTTGGCTTGACAAATTCCACAAGTTCCTCCAGGGCTGCGTGCCTCTTTGGTTTGTTGGTGTAATGTGGGTGTATACCCTGCCACAATATGGGAAAATCCCTGTATTTGGCAATGAAGAGGGGGAGAAAACTCATGTCGTTGAATCCCTTCATATCAATCTCTGCAAGACACAACAACACACCAAACCCTATAAATTATGTCAGGCTAAACTCTCCTAATCTTCTCCATAAAGAAGCCTCAAGTTCAAATCAGTCTAGGCTAGTTATGTACCAACGTTAAATTGTACCTTCGTTTGTAGCGATCGTCTCGTGTGAGTTTTCTCTCCCCTCGTCTCCCAGATCGTGGCTACGACACAGGCGTGTGACGTTTTATATACACTGCGCATGCTTCAAACTCCGCCCGCCCCTGACGATCTTTCTCGTCTATTCCCCACCCCTTCTCTTTACGGCGTAGTGGGGAGAGCACATGGCGGGGACACAGCAGGTGCGCCACAAATATCCCACCAACGAGGAGGAGGACGAGGAAAGTCCGGAGGCAGAAACGTCCCGATCCCGGAACCTGAAATTCAAGGCCTCCAATATGTCATTTGGAGAAATGTTGGAGATGGTGGACATATTAAAGAGGAGCGACTATGATGGGAAGTATGGGCCTTACCTCAACCCCAATGTCCGCAAGGCCAAGATCATGTCTAAAGTTGTGAGAAGGCTGTACAATAATTTTGGGGTACAACGATCCAAGGAGCAACTCAGGAAACGCTGGTCAGACCTGAAACTGAGGGAGGCCGATCAGTACAGAAAGATCAAGAGAATTCTTCAAAAAAGTAAGTAGTTGTGTTTTGTGTTTGATTTCTTGCTTGCATACTGCTCCATTGTGTTTTGATTTTTACCAAGTTGTACATTCCAAAATGGCCACTTTCAGGTTCGTCTGTGCATTCGATCGTACTCAGCCTCGATCTTTCTGCCACTGTCTTGGTCGTGTGTGTGTGCATTCGATCGTACGCAACCTCGATCGTTCGGCCACTTATAATACGATGTTTGGTGTTTTTTTTGGGGAAAGGAAGTTTGTTCTCACTAGAAATGTCATCAAGAATGTAAAGCCAATTTATTCAATGTAAAGGAGAGGTCACTCAGTAGCTGTTTACCCATCTGGACTCTAGAGCACTAGTGCTGGGACACCCAAACCCCCTTTTTATTATGCTTTTCCACACATGTGCTCCAGTGGATACTAGAGGGGGGTCTCCAACACACAAACTTCTACCAAAAAGCTAGTCAGTTTAGCACCTTTACAAAGTGACTTCATTCATGTAGTTGACATTTGTAACTGGCCAAACTAAAATAGTGTCCGTCACTTTCAAGCAATGTTTTTCATTTCCTATTTCTGCCCTCAATAGCTTGTGTTGCTAAATCTTCCTTTTGGACATTCTCATAGGGGAGCGAAAACTTGGGCCGTCTGAGGAAACCCCCAAACCAACACCTACCAAAAAAGGGGAAAGAGCAGAAGCAGAGGAGGAGGAGGAGGAGGAAGGAGAGATCATCGAACTTGGAGAAATTGTCACCACAACAGGTGAGTGTGGGAGAACACAGCTACTGGTAAGCTAATCCATGTATGGCTGCCTCATTTCCAACACCCCATTTTTGTTTGTTTGTGGTTTTTAGGTGACGTGGATGTTGTGGAAGAAAAATCGCACTTTACCACAGAGAGTGCCCACGTACTCATCGGAGAGATAATGGTCTGCAATAGAGATCTAGATTACATAAAGCAAAACATCAATGATGTTCAACAAAAATTGAAGAACATCATTGATATTTTAGGAAAAATATGAAAACGCACCAAGTAATTAACACACATTTGTGCCAGCTTCAGAACACATTTGCAACTTAAAAACTGTCTGAAATTTGGAACATGCACACATTGTGTCCACATGTGCTAGCTCCCACCATGGTGGATGAATGGCAACGTTTTTTTGGGGGTGCAAACACTTTACGAACTACGAAAGTGGTTGTGGTGAAGGGGTTGCACCCCCAAAAAACGTCCATTCATCCCCATGATGGAAAATGGCACTTTTGAAGCTTCTAGGCATGTGTTTTACCATCTAATGACCATTTTCAGTCCCAAATTGTGTGCATGTTCCAAATTTCCACTTTTCGGGGGTGACCCCCCCATGTGATGAAGGCAAGATCAAACACACTTTGAACATATAGTCATGTCTGATCTTGTCTTCACTTTACAAAGTTGAACTTTCCAAGTTCCTAGGTTCTGTTTTGCTCCATGCCTGGTTTTACCAATTGCGGAATGTTTGTAAACAATGTTGTAAATAACCAAGATGTTGTCAGTTTTGGCGTGAAGATTGTAAACGCACTTGGGAATGTTTTCCTAGTAAACTTTTATTTTTCTAAATGTGTGGCTTCCTTATTTAAAAAACACAATGCATTATGTATGTAAAATGAAAAGGATATGGGGGGCAATGGGTGTTATTTACTAAAGGCAAATCCACTTTGCACTCCAATTTTCTTTCCCGGGGAACTTTTTCAATGCACTTGTAGAGCATAGCGGATTTGACTTATGTAAATGACACCCACAGTGCTTTGTACGAAAACACGGAGCACAGCATTTTGGAGAATACACACATGTCAGACCTGGTGATGAAAAGGAGTATTTTGGGTGTCAGTTATGCAGTACAAACCTTCTCTAGACCAAAGATTAGGTAGCAAACACACAACATGAGAATAATCTTTTTGGGAAGAAGAGACTGTTACCTCCTTTTGCCCAGAAAGTGCATTCCCACTGTCGAAGGCAAAGGGAAAAAATGTCAAAGTAAAATAAGCTAAAAAGAAGACTGAAATGACATGAAATCATAGGTTGGTTAAAATATCAGATTTATTAAAAAATGCCTCTCACACATCGTCAGGCAGAGCAATGGCCCCCCTACCCACAAAGTACTGCATATATTGGTCCCGGACCACACGGGCATTTAGAGGGGGCAAGCCTGGACGTGCCACTCGAAGGGCTGTGAGTTCGGCATTTGGAGGGCCCTCCACATCTGGGCCAACGGGCACCACATAGTTCCTGTTATGTCTTTTGAGGAAGTTGTGCAATATGCAACAGGCAAGAACTATGTGGTTCAGTTTGTATTCCGCCAAGTTAAATGCCGTCAGGAACAGGCGGAAGCGGCTGGCCAGGATGCCAAAAGCGTTCTCCACAACTCTTCTGGCTCTGGACAGCCTGTAGTTGAAGACCCTCTGGTCCGGGGTGAGGGTCCTCATCGGGAACGGCCTCATCACATGGGGAGTCAACGCAAACGCTTCATCTGCGACAAAGACGAAGGGGAGTCCTTCGGCATTCTCCTCTGGAGGTGGCAAGCACAGACTGCCACTTTGGAGACGCCAGTAGAACTCCGTGTGCGTAATGGCCCCACCATCCGATATCCGGCCGTTCATCCCCACGTCCACATACATAAACTCGTATGTTGCCGACACCACCGCCAACATCACTACACTATTAAACCCTTTATAATTATAATAGTAGGACCCCGAGTTGGGCGGTGGGACGATGCGGACGTGTTTCCCATCAATTGCCCCTCCGCAGTTAGGAAAGTCCCAACGGCTGGCAAAGTGGGAGGCCACAGTCTGCCATTCCTGTGGCGTGGAAGGGAACTGTGGAGTGAAACAAGAAAAAAAAATTAGTCACTTTGCACCTAAACATTGCAAGCAGATTAGACAATCAACATCTTGGAACAAGAGCATTGTCTAAAATTGGAGGCTGGAAAGTATTTGCACAGAAAAGTAGAGGCTCCCCTTCACAGATTACTCACCCCCCCATCAATCCCCCCACTTCTGATGGGCCAGTGGCAATAACGAGGGGTTTTGGGGGGGGGGGGGGGGGGGTGGTGGACAGCTAACCCTCTGCACTTCATTGATTGGCAAATGGCTCAATAATGTGGGCTAGTTTGGCCATACCCTCTGTACTTAACACTATTGGCAGGCCACAGGAAAGATCAAATAACATTTCAACCCCCCCCCCCCCCCCCCAAAAAAGGCAGGCACAGTGTGACATTATTAAATTACCAAGCAAGCTAATAGGAGGGAAAGAAGACAAAAAAATAGGAAATGGAATGTATGGAGGCAGTCCCTTGCACTACATGCTTTGCTGAATTCATCCCTAAAGATGCGCACTATAAAGAGGTAGGTATATAGTGTGTATGGACCTTGGGAAAGCCAGCAGATAAAGGATTGGTACCATCTGACAGAGCAGTTGGGGGAGGGGGTTCCTAATGAGTTTGCCCCCCCCCCCCCACCAAAAGAACAAAAAAAGGGGGCTCTACATGAAGTAAACCACACAGCAAACATTTGTGCATATTTTAGGGGGTGTTTTGGGGCAAACAATACTATGCAGCAGACAAAAGACATTGCTTAAGTGACTAGGCCATAGGTGTCTATTGGGGCAGAAGAGCATGCTGGTGAGGTAAGTGAAGGGAAAAATGCATGAAGGAGAAAAGGGGCACAGCATATTAGAACATATTGCAATCATGGTAATTAGGGAAGGAGGTCAAAAATACAAGTCATTAGCAAACAGAGCATACATAGAAGGGAATAGTAAAGTAGAAATGTTACCTTAATATAGTCCTCCTGCAGGACCTGAATGATGGCAGAACAGGTCTCTGGAATAATGATTCCCAGGGCCTGGGGAGAGATACCTGAAGAGAACTTCAAATCCTGAAGACTTCTCCCTGTCGCCAAGTACCTCAACGTGGCAACAAGCCTCTGCTCCGGAGTAATGGCTTGTCTCATGCAGGTATCCTGCCGGCTGATAAAGGGGGTCAGCAAAGCCAAAAGACGGTGAAAATCGGGGTCCGTCATCCTGAGAAAGTTCCTGAAATCATCAGGATTATTCTCCCGGATCTCACGAAGCAAAGGCATGTGCGAGAACTGGTCACGCTGAAGCAACCAATTCTTGGTCCACATACTCCTCGTCACTCTGTTCATGGACGGGTCTTGGGTCAAAGCTAAAAGCCCGACACCAATTCCGCGTACAGCACGAACTCGGCGACGAGTACGCACGGGAAACATCGCTCAGAAGGTCACAAAAGGTCGGCTGGTCAGAACGGACAAACAGAAAGCACCGATAAACAGCAAGGCCTGAAAGAACGAAGTGAATACCAGCAACGAGCAGACAATAAGCAGTGCAAATCAAAGCGTCCTATATCAAGATATAGGCCGCAATGACCAACAAATGCGAACTGACTACATGCACTAATAAACAGATACGCACGACAAGCACAACCTGAAGAGCAGTAACGATCTGAGTCAGAAAACTGAGAAGCGCGAATCTTAAGTCACCAAACTTCCACTAACTCTCGATAAACACGGGATCAGCAGAAGGAGCCCAACGGGTGCCTGACGTGGTGCTGAACTTCCCTTTTGTAATCGCGTGGACGACGACTTACGTCACGACGTTCTTCCGGACCGGATATTCCGACAACGTAGTCCGACCGTGTGTACGCAACGCCAACATCGGACAAAGTACGTCGGACAAAGTCCGACTGACCTGGTCCGCGGATTGTCCGAGCGTGTGTATGGGGCTTTAGAGGCACAGGAACTAGAACTCCCAATATCCGCAGAGGAGGTAGCGGGGGCCATTAGCTCACTGACACCGAACAAGACACCAGGTTTAGATGGGTATCCTGTGGAATGGTATGATACCTATAAAGAAAGCCTGACACCAAAACTACTTGCAGTATATAACACAGCTAGGGAGCTGGGAAAACTTCCAGACTCCCTTAGGGAAGCATTGATTGTACTGATCCCTAAGCCGCACAGGGACCATAAACAGTGTGAATCGTACAGACCCATTTCCTTATTAATGTGGATGCCAAGATCCTAGCCAAACTCCTCGCCGCCCGTCTAAACAAGGTTATAGCGTCAATTATTCATCCAGACCAAACGGGCTTTATACCGACGCGCTCAACGGCCATAAACCTGAGACGTCACTTTACCATTCTACAAACTACAGGCCCAAGCCCGGACACTAGGATTGTGGTGTCCTTGGACACCCACAAGGCTTTTGATTCTATTAAATGGCCATATCTGGTTGCGGTCCTTGGGCGGCTCGGGTTTGGTCCTAGGTTCATAGCCTGGGTGAAGCTATTATATGCAGAACCGGTAGCACGATTAAGGGTAAATAACACCATCACTGACCCATTTAAAATAGCTAGGGGCACCAGACAGGGGTGCCCTTTGTCGCCCCTGCTGTTTGCCCTGGCCATCGAACCCCTGGCAGCGTTGCTGAGGGTGGATGGAGAGATTAAAGGGTGCTTGGTAAATGACAGGGAGGAAAATACATCACTGTATGCAGATGACATGCTCTTGTATCTAGCAGAGGCTGAAGGGTCCTTGATGACAGCACTGGACAGAATATCCAGGTTTGGGACATATTCTGGCTTTAAAGTAAATTGGAATAAGTCGGTGATCTTTCCGTTCTACTCTACATATGCACCTATTCTGCCTCCAGAGATCCCGTTACAAGTGGTATCCCGTTTCTGATATCTGGGGGTCGAGATACAGCTGCCACTGAACACATTCACAGCAAATAATCTACCACCTCTGATAGCACGTCTTAAGGACAGTCTTCAGGTATGGGGCAACTTACCCCTCAACCTACTCGGTAGAGTAAGCATATACAAGATGATTTATCTCCCTAGGCTCCTATATCTGCTGTGGCACGCTCCGATATACATAACCAAAAAACTGTTTTCAGAAATCACTAAACTGCTTTTGCCCTTCCTTTGGGGAGCTAAACCGGCCAGGGTGTCTCTGGAAACACTGTACTTACCAGTGAGATTGGGCGGACTGGCGCTACCCAATCTCCAATGTTACTATCTAGCTGCCCAATTGACCCATGTGCACTGGTGGGGCTTCCCCCATATGGAGAATGACTCGGTTGCCACCCAAGCGGCCCAGGTACATTCCTATGAAGCTCTGAGTAATGTTGTGTATGGGAACGGACCATATCCGGAGCAGGGAGCAGGAATATTAAAACTCTCATACAAGATATTCCACATATGCAATGCCAGAATGAAGGGTACTAACCTAATGAGATCTCCAAACGCCCCCTTGTGGCGTAATCCGCAATTACAAGAGATATATAAAATACCGGATGGGGAATGCTGGGCAGAATATGGTGTTAAGTATGCCCACCAACTATTTAGGGACGGAGTAGTTAGAACATTTGCAGACCTCAAGACAGAATACAACCTACCTAATGCTTTCTTCTTTCGATATTTACAACTGCGTCACGCAGCAAGAGCACAGTATGGGGGAGGAGAAGTGGCGCTTCTCCCTTCATGCACGGAAAAACTGATAGCGGAGGAAGATCACTCTAAATTAATATCTAGGTACTATTTTAACCTGCTAACACCCTCATCTGAGGGTGTGCGGAGAGTGGCTGCACAATGGAAAAATGACATACCAACTTTGACAGAGGAGTCATGGACTGAAGCCCTTGACTCACTGTTACCGGCAATGGTCTCCGCCAGAGATAAGTTACTACAGTTTAACTATCTACACAGGATCTATTACACCCCACAGAGGTTGCATAGAATGGGAAGAAGGGACACGTCGGAGTGTCCTAGATGTAGGAGTGAACAGGCAGATTTCTTCCATATGGTGTGGCTATGCCCTAAAGTGATATTATTCTGGAAAACAATCCTCCATTATCTGGAGGAGGCTATGGACATTCCTAATATCTACTCCCCGGCCAGATGCTTATTAGGCGATCTGGAAAAGGAAGGGATAACTGATTCTTAGAAAAAAATCCTCAGAATCCTCTTTTGCTACGCAAAGAAGGCTATAGCTCTTAGATAGAGGGAACCGACCCTTCTCACGCTACAGACCTGGATAGACATGGTGAACCAAGCGATACCATTATATAAGTTAACATACGCATCCAGGGGATGCCCAAAGAAGTTTGACAAAATATGGGCGAGCTGGTTGAAAGATGCACCAACTTCTCCGTGAGGGAACAAACGGACACTGAGACAGGCGATATGTGCTACTTATGATAGTATGATACCTGCTGCAGTAACACCATGACCACATATATACCTACCTTGTACCAGAAGCATAGGGATTTAGTTTGGATGGGGGGGAGGGGGGAGGGGAGAAAATGGTTGGGACTGTTAGTATTGTTTAAAAATAATAAATAAAATATTATAAAAAAAGGGGAAAAAAATAATATATATATATATATATATAATATATATAAATAAGAAAATAAGTAATAGATGGTAAGGTTGAGACAGTTACTTATATGTCCAACAAGATTTATTATACGACATAGATACAGGAATGATATGTGCCATGCATAATGTACAGTTATGATGAGTAATGAATATTTACTGATGCACCAAATATGTATAACCTTTCTTTCTGTTTATTGTGTCAAATTTACCCTTTAAAAAAAAAAAAAAAAAATGATCGCTAACAAATCTCTGTCCCCAATCTCGTAATTGCATTCCGCAGGTGACAATTTCTTGGAAAAGTAGCCACACGAATGCATAGCACTCTCAGAGGTAGGATGTTGAGACAGAAGGGCGCCAACTCCAGTCTCAGAAGCATCAATCTCAAGGATAAAGGGTAACGTAGGATCAGGATGTTCCAACATGTTTTTTACAGTTTTGTAAGACAATATTATGCTATGTTGTGATTCTTTTTCTTGGGGTAAACTCTGCATCTGGAGCCATTAGTCCTGTTCTGATTGATCACCAACAAGGATTTTGTTCGTTTGCTGGTTCCATTTTTTTGATGTCCCCACTAAAAGGCCTAGGCTGGGTTTAAGCCAACTGTACATTTGGCTTACTTTCTAGTAAGCGTCCAATTCAGAAGGTGGTGTTTGTGATATATGTGTCAACAATTCTTTCCTGCTCATCATTGGTGTCAGAATAATATCTCCACTAAACTTGGACTGTACTGAAGGACTCTGTTCACTTATATTATAATCTATATAATTTTTCACTTGGTATAATTTGTCACCTGATTATATAACAAAATGTATTTATATTTTTTCTTTCACTAAGAAAATGTATTGGTCACATGACTTATGCATTTTGTGTTTCACTTGATGCTGATCTATTTTGGCCCAGATATTACATTTGGGTATATATTTAGCGCAGCTTCTCCTGCTCTTTTATTTTTGACAGACCCGGGTGTTTCCCTGTCCAATCTAGTTTCTACCCTACGTAAATTTCAGGATATTTTTGGTCTGGGGGTTAACCTTTCCAAATGTTCCACTCTTCCAAAAAGTTTTCTTCAAAACATGATATAATACATTCAATCTAAGTTCGGTTTTACCGTAGATCGAGGAACGCTGCCTCATCTGGGCATCAAACTGGCCCCTTCCCTCCACAGATTATACCACACCAATTATCCCCAAGCGTTCTCTTGAATCAGACAACTATTACACACTTGGGCCCCTTACCATATCACCTTTTTGGGCAGGGTCCAGGCTGTGAATATGTCAATTTTCCCAAAACTATTTGTTAGGTACCTGGTAGTAGAGCCTGACTTGTAGGAGAAGACCTCTCATACAACGCTGGTTCACGAGCCACTGGAGTGGGGACAGTGGTCTCGTGAGCGCAGTGGGGTAGGAGTGCCTTGATTGCTTGCGGTGGAAGGTGTTGGATCCTTCGGGGGTGTCGGCTTACAGGTAACAGCGTGCGAGATGGCAACTGCAGGAGCCGGATGAGAAGGCCGGATACAGCAAGACCAGGCAGCAGGCAGATCAGGCGGATGGACAATAGGCAAGGCAAGGTCAGACAGTCCGGGTTGGCAACAGCAGGTAAGGCAGGTGTGGGCAGCAGGCACAGGCGGAGTCGGTAAAGCAGGCAGGAGTCGGCAACGGTAAGTAGAGGTAGACAGAGTCAGGCAAGCCGGGTCGGGTAGGAGAAGGCAGAGTGGTCAGGCGGAGCCGGGTCGGTAACAGGTGGTGGTAGTTCAGAGTAGACAGGGTTCAGGTAACGGCACACAGAGCTGAGACAACACAGCACCGGCTGAGTGTCACTGAAGGGTTTTTAAAGATCTTTTGGCGCCAATCAGCGCCATCACAGATCAGACACTTTTTTAGTTCCCAATACTCCTTGAGTGGAGCCAATACGGCCTCCACATTCGAGGACTTATGTGGACCCTTATCTAAAGGCAGAGGTACTATCTCCACTATGTATAATTATCTGAATGGTCTTGGCCTTCCAGAGAAATCCGCAGGTATGCTCGGCTGGGAGGCGGAGACTGGGCAAGTGACATCCCCGGAGGACTGGTTAGACAGGATTTTAAATATGCACAAATGCACAGAATCTACAGCAGTAAAGGAAACAGGGGTTAAACTACCCACAAGGTGGTATTACACCCCCTCAAAACTACATACATTTTACCCCACGGTCTCTAAAAACTGCTTTGGGGGTTGCCTGGAAAAGAGGACACACTTGCATACTTTTTGGAGTTGTAAGGCGCTTAAGAAGATCTGGCAGAAAGTATCTTCCAAGGTGGCCGGGATCACAGGTGTTCAAATGACACTGACTCATCAGATGTGCTTGTTTTTTGCAGAATTATCTGGAGTTTCCCCTCCAGAACAAAAATTGTCCCACACTCTATTCAGTGCAGTTCACTGGACTATCGCCCTGTTCTGGCGTACACCTGGTGTCCCCTGGGATCAGATCCTTAAAAGCATGGCGGCTATACAACTTATGGAAAAAGTATATCACACTATCAGGAACACCATGCCCATCTATGATAGAAAGTGGATGTCTTGGTCTGCATAAAGTCCAGGGGGTATGTATATACTCCTGCAGTTAGCATCCCTGTTATTACCACATCGTAAGCTTGTGTTACCCTTAGGTTTTCCTTTGTTCTTTTTGTTTTTCCTTTAATTCCCTCTTCTTTCTTCTCAACGTTTATTATGTCAATGAGTAATTTATTCTTAATGCAAGATTTTGGGCTCTTCACGTAGGGCAGACTCCATACTGCAAACAATTTATGTGGCAATCTAATATGACTATGATGGGATGTCCTCCTTTGGGCCCCAGACCATCATATGCTAGACTATGTAACTTATCACTAATGATTGTGCAAAATTGTTATATTCAATGTACTAGTGTTTGCAATTGATGTGTTATGTAATTGCTCTTTTCTTTCTACAATAAAATAAATTGTTTGTATTAAAAAAAAAGTACCCAACATATTACCACTTTGTGGGCTTCCCAGACGGTGCCTGTGTCACTGTCGGTTGTGTCATTGGTTTGGAAATAGTGTCCTTTGATGACGTCAGTTAGCACGTCCTGATCCCACAGGAGACTCTCATTCAGCATTTATGACTGACAGCTGTGGGACTGTCAGACAGGGCGTAGGACAAGACCACCGGAGTGTGGTCCGACCATGTAAAGGGGCCTATGGAGGTGTCCCAGGGCATGTGTAGCTGGGTATGTAGGATCAAAAAATAGTCTATACGTGAATATACTTGGTGTGGTGTGTATAGTCTTGTTCACCAGGGTGAAAAAGACGCCAAACATCTACCAGTTGTGCGTTATGAAGGGATTTTGCAATACGTTTGCGGGTGCCAGGAGAGACCGAGGCAGATCCCGATGAGGTATCTTCTGTGGGGATGAGAGGAATTTTAAAATCCCCCCAAGAATTAGTTGGCCCTCTGTGAACTCAAGGAGTGTTTTAAGATGCTGACTAAGGAAAAGGTCCTGATGACTATTAGGGACATAGAAATTCACTAGTGTCACCTAGATGCTATCAACCATGCCTTTTAAGAATAGGAAGTGTCCTTCGGAGTCTGCCATTGTATCAAGGTATATCCAGTGTACCCTGGCGGACAGTAGGATGGCTACTCCCTGAGTCTTTGCTGCTGGGATTGTAGAGTGGTATGCCATAGGGAAGAGTTTGTTCCTGAGTATGGGCAGTTTGTCATCTCTAAAATGTGTTTCCTGTACAAAGGGAATATCTGCTTGAAGACAGTGCATGTCCTGCAAAAAAGTATTTTTTCAGGGACGTTGAGCCCTACATAGTTACATAGTTAAAAAAACAGCCAGATGGCAATCCTGTCCAGTTTTAGCATCACAGGAAGGTCCCCAAGACCTTGTGGAGGATCGCTATGTCTCTCTGAGGTTTTCGGTACCAGTGGCTTTCAGGAGATCATAGAGCCGCAGGTTGTTGAGGCGTCTCTATTCCTCGATGTCCTTTAGATGTAGCTATAACGCAATGGCCTTGTCTCGGTGAGTGTCTTGAGACTGCTCCAGGGCTAACACCCGGTGTTTCGGGGTGGAGAAAGACGCTTCCCCTGTAGCCACCCTGTCTGTGAGTGTGGTCATGTCATCCCTCACCTCCTGGATTTCCCGGTGGTGGGTTTCCTCCAGCCAGAGTATCAGGGCCTCGATGTCCATCCTAGTGGGGAGGGTCTGCAGTAATGACTAAATGACCTGGTCCAGTTGGCTTGCGCCTGGTAGTTGTGGGGAGGCAGACATCTCTGGTCGAAAAGGCCCCCGGAGTCTCTAGGAAACAGTTTGAGGTAGCCAAGGGACTGGGAGATGGATACCGCGTGTCTAGAGCCTGGGCCTCCTGGGGGGAGCCATGTGAAGCCGCCACTCTAGCGCCCGGGGAGAGTCTTTGGAATTGCGAGAAAAAGTGCTGTATATCGCCCTTGATGATGCTCTTGTTCTAGATGCAACGTCACTCAGCCGTGTCCAGGCCATGCCCCCCCTAGTTTGTCTTTTATCTAGTTTTATAAACAAGTCACATAATTTGTGGTACTGTAAACCCCACCTCCTTTCCATAATTTAATGGTGCTTCACAAAGTTAAAGTGCAACCACAGCTATAATTCTTGCGGGTGTTTGCTTATCTTATCAGGTTTAGGCATTCGCCTACTCACCAGTCTTAGCACAGAGAGCAATGCTTAATATTACATTTCTATATGGTTTATTATATATGAATATTTCTCTCAGTTCCTAATGTACCTTGTTTATTACATACAGAATCCAATATACAGTATGTGCAAGTTCTAGAAAAGTTCTGCTTCTAGAGATGGTCAGTTGTGCTTTTTCAAAACTCCAAAATTGAGGAAGTTGAAACCAAAAGTCCCTTGTAGTAAGAGGCAGCAAATGGTGCACAGTTGTGCAGAAAGTTGTGGGAAGTTCCTGGCATCCCTTTTTGATGAGATGATAAGGCCAAAAAACAGTATGAGTATTTTTTTTAATTTATTCTAAGATAGAAGGCTGTGGCATTTGTAGTCAAGCTAATGGTGTCCAGGCAACAGCAGAAGCAGTTATAAGGTAAAAGCTAATTTAGAACAGTCTTTGCTTCATTCACTTTGTTGCATTCCAGCAGCCTCCTTAGAGAGGCATCAGGCAACTTTTAGACCCATGCTGTCTCATCAAAAAAAACTATCACCAAAAAATGTATCACATTAGGAACTTTTTGTTCCTTATATGATGAAAAAATAAGGTGAGTATGTATTTACTCAATGCAACCTCATCATTTATATTTTTCAAAAATATGGGAAATACTGTATATTGCTTTTGTGTGCCCTATGCCGCGTACACACGTACGGACTTTTGCCGGCGGACCTAAGTCCAGCGAACAATCCGCTGGACTTTCCCGCTAGGTACGCCGGACTAAAAAGCGAACGGACTTGACCACACACGATCACGCAAAAAGTCCGGCGGTTCACGCGATGACGTACGCACGTACGACGGGACTAGAAAAAGGAAGCTCGAGATCCCAAACGACACCCTTTGGGCCCCGTCAGCTAATCTCGTGTGTATCGCGTGTTAGTTGACGTTTGGTTAGAGACGATTCGCGCTTCTCAGACTTCTGCTTAATTCGTTCGCTTCTGCCGTTCAGTTTGTGCTTGTGAGGTTTGTATCTGGCTTTCAGTGCGTGTGGATCAGTTCCTACCTGTTCTCAGGCCGTTCTGGTCCGCTCGTTCCTGTTTTTCAGGTCGTTCTTCATAGGCCTTGCTGTTCTTCAGTGCGTTCTGTTAAGTTGTTTGTTTGATCAGCCGACCGTTTTGAAGCCATGGAGTGTGGACGTACTCGGGAACGAGTTCGTGCTGTGCAGGGGCTCGGTGTTGCGGTTAACACCTTGGCACGAGCCCGGTCCATGAACAGGGTGAGGAGGAGTTCATGGACCAAGAATTGGTTGCGCCAGCGTGACCAATTCTCGCATATGCCTTTGCTCCGTGAGATCCGTGAGAATAATCCTGATGATTTCAGGAATTATCTCCGGATGACGGACCCCATTTTTCACCGTCTGTTGGCTTCGCTGTCCCCTTATATTAGCAGGCAGAATACCTGCATGCGGCAAGCCATCAGTGCGGAGCAGAGGCTAGTCGCCACGTTGCGTTACTTGGCGACGGGGAGAAGCTTGCAGGACCTCAAGTTCACGACAGGCATCTCCCCCCAGGCTCTGGGGCTCATTATTCCAGAGACCTGTTCTGCCATTATCCACGTCCTGCAGGAGGAATACATTAAGGTAAGTCTTCTCTTTAAAAATTACCTATGTCTTGTATGTTTGTTAATGTAGTGCATCAATGTCATCATTAGCTAATTACCATGATAGGACTATTCTATGATTGTCGCCTATTCCTTTATTTTTTTTTTTTTGGTGTTTTTTTTTTTTGTCTAGTATTTTATGTTTGACTTATCGAAATATTTTTAAGAATGTATTATTTAGTGGGTCACATGCATATTTGCTTGCACCAACCTCCCCAGCATGGAAGCTTGGCCCCCTAAACACCCCTAGCCTAGTCACTTTCTTTGGTTAAAAATGTATATTACCAGCTCCATTGTACAGCTTTACTCACCCCCCCTTTCACCCCCCTTGACCCTCATTTTTAAATTGATTGCATGTGTTTTTGGTCAGCTTGTAATTATCCCCACCCCCCCCCCACACCCCCTGATAATTAATATCATGTGTTTTTGGTCAGCTTGTAATTATCCCGCCCCCCCCCACACACCCCCTGATAATTAATATCATGTGTTTTTGGTCAGCTTGTAATTAGCCCCCCCCCCCCCCACACCCCCTGATAATTAATATCATGTGTTTTTGGTCAGCTTGTAATTAGCCCCCCCCCCCCCACACCCCCTGATAATTAATATCATGTGTTTTTGGTCAGCTTGTAATTATCCCCTCCCCCCCCACACCCCCTGATAATTAATATCATGTGTTTTTGGTCAGCTTGTAATTATCCCCTCCCCCCCCACACCCCCCATGTGTTTTTGGTCAGCTTGTAATTATCCCCTCCCCCCCCACACCCCCTGATAATTAATATCATGTGTTTTTGGTCAGCTTGTAATTTAGCCCCCCCCCCACACCCCCTCCCCCCCCCCCCCCCCCCCCCCCCCCACCCCACCCCCCCTGATAATTAATATCATGTGTTTTTGGTCAGCTTGTAATTAGCCCCCCCCCCCCCCACCCCCCCCCCCCTCCCCCCCCCACACCCCCTGATAATTAATATCATGTGTTTTTGGTCAGCTTGTAATTATCCCCACCCCCCCCACACCCCCTGATAATTAATATCATGTGTTTTTGGTCAGCTTGTAATTATCCCCACCCCCCCCACCCCCCTGATAATTAATATCATGTGTTTTTGGTCAGCTTGTAATTAATCCCCACCCCCCCCCCACACCCCCTGATAATTAATATCATGTGTTTTTGGTCAGCTTGTAATTATCCCCACCCCCCCCACACCCCCTGATAATTAATATCATGTGGTTTTGGTCAGCTTGTAATTATCCCCACCCCCCCACACACACCTTTAATTAATTGCATGTGTATTGTGTGACCTTACCATTATATACTCCCCACCCACATCCCCATTATTATCTTCTCTGGTCCATCAGAGGGGTCATCAATCAGAGATTTGTGCCTTTTATCCTTAATCTTTTGGCTTTATTTCAAGGATTTACAAAATAAATACATATGTTCTTCCAAATTGTTTTTTAATTTGTTGCATTTAGTTTGGTGTTTTGCCTGGTTTATAATTTAAATTGTATCTTTCTGTTTGACTTCACAGTGTCCCTCCACGCCACAGGAATGGCAGACTGTGGCTTCCCAGTTTGCTGCCCGTTGGGACTTTCCCAACTGCGGAGGGGCGATTGACGGCAAACACGTGCGAATTGTGCCCCCACCCCATTCGGGGTCATACTATTGGAATTATAAGGGGTTCCATAGTATCGTGTTGATGGCGGTGGTGTCGGCACACTATGAATTTCTGTATGTGGATGTGGGGAAAAACGGCCGGATGTCGGACGGAGGAGTCTTCAACCACACGGAGTTCGGTCATCGTCTCCAAACTGGTGGGCTGGAGCTGCCACCAGATGAAGATAATGTGGAGGGACTCCCGTTCGTCTTCATTGCCGACGAGGCGTTCGGTCTGGGTGACCATCTGATGAGGCCATTTCCCCAACGATCCCTCACCCCTGAGAGGAGGATTTTTAACTATCGGTTGGCCAGAGCAAGAAGGGTGGTGGAAAATGCCTTTGGTATTATGGCCAACCGTTTCAGATTGCTCCTTACATCGCTACATCTGGCAGAGTACAAACTCAATACTATTATTCTAGCATGCTGTGTCATGCACAATTATTTGCGGAAACATTCAGGAACATACTCCTTACCAATTGGCCCTGAGGCCGGAGTGGAAGGCAACATGACAGGGCTGGATAATCGCCCTCTTGGTTCCGCACCACAATCAGCCCAGCAAGTGCGGGACCTTTATTTACAGTATTTTAATGGTAGGGGGGCCATTGAAATGGCAGCAGACCCTTAAACCATCTTTTTCATTTACAATGAATAAATACAGTTATTTATGTTTGAAATATTGGTCGTTTCGTATTGTTTTGCTTTTAATTTGGCCTGTTTTATATGTTGTCCTAGTGCACATCTTAATAGTGGGAAACTTGTTTAGCGTTTAGTAAATAAGCCCCTTTGTCAATGAACCACAACATGTTTTTGTCAAACTGGTAGTATTTAAAAAGAAGAAGCCACACATTTTTGAATTTGTGCAAACATTATTTTTTTTATTATAGTGCACATCCAAAACTTTTTATTATTTTTTTTGTTATTTTTTTTTTTTTTTTTTGGTTTTTGTTTTGGTTTTTTTGTTTTTTTTTTTTTTTTTTTTTTTTTTTTGGAACATGATTTTTTTTTTTTTTTTTTTTTTTTATGTTATCTTTTTGACATTTTTTTGGTGTTTTTCTCACAACATATTGTTTTATTTTTTGGGATTGATTTTTTAAAACAAACATAAAAACATGTTTAAAATTGTTTAAAAATTTTGTCTTAGCATTTGAAATTATTTACACAATGTAAAAGTCCAGAACTTACAAAGTTCAACAGGTAACCCATGAACAGAAGAAGCCAAATTTTGAATATGCACACTAATTTAACTGGAAAATGGGTAATGTCAACATGTGCTATGTTCCATCATGGGGAATCAATGGACGTGTTTTGTGTGTGAAACCCCTTCCCTCTCACCTACTAGCATTAGGGGTTGCAAACACAAAATGCGTCCATTGAGATCCCCTGATGGCACATAGCACATGTTGACATACCGTGTGCATATTTAAAATTTGGCCTCTAAAATTAGTTAAACAGCGCTTCAAAAGGGAATGAAGGACATGATTGATGTTAATAAATGTAAAAGGGGTCTTTAGATTCTCCCCAAAACATCAATCATGTCCTTCATTCCCTGCTGCATGGTGGCCATCTCCTTCTGCATGTTTTCCAGCTGCAGATTCCAGGCCATGATCTGCCCAATAAGCCTGTGGGCACTGTCAGTGGTAAATGGCTCCGCAGCTTGTCGTTCCACAAACAGATCAGCATCACCTAAAAGTTGGGTAGAGAAAACACAAGAAAAAAAGTGTCAAAAACATGCAGACCTTAATTTATTAGCTCAATCTGTGTTCTGAGACACTCACTTGGTGGGGTGCAGATTTGATCGACTTCAACGACCTGTTCCGCCACATCCACGCGTGGGCTTGGGCTAACTGCCCAATTAGTCTGGTGAGGCCGGGAGGTCCTCGTAGGTTCGGACTGACGTCTGAGTCTTTTGCCCCCTATGGTAATGGAACACAAAAAGGTACACTTTTGAATCACACTGATATTTGAGTGCCAAAATAGGATTAGTAAACATTGTTTAAAAGTCTTGCCAATTATTAGCAGTTTGTTAGAAGATCCTACTTGAAGACAGAATTGAAATGTCTATCTAATGAAACTCCAATACTTAAAGCGCCCTTCAACCCTAAATTTGAACTTCCGCTCATTGGATCCCTGCACCCCTGTGGTGTCTTATTTTGAACGTTTTAGGGGGGATGGGTTGCAGATACCTGTGTAAGGCAGGTATTTGCACACACATCCGGCCCTAGACTCCCACAGAAGTATACGCCACATCCCGTCCCACCGTGCTGTCTGCTGGGACACACAGGGGTCCCCGAGCTTGCGCGGACCAGTCCTATTGCATTGCGCAACTGGCGCATGCCCAATAGTGACCCGGGAAGTGAAGCCGCAAACATTAATTTCATGATTGCAAGATCAGAGATTGTAGCTGCACCATCCAAGGGACAGGTGAGTGTACTTCTTTGAAAAGTCACCACCTACAGTATTTAGAGATGATGAGCATTTTTTGGGAATTGTGAGCATGAGACCCTGCTTAACATATTTATCCCCCCCCCCCAAAACAGCCTCTGGAGTCCCTGTGTAAGTTACCCGTAAAACCCTTACTACAGCAGTAATTGTATAGATAGTGACAATAATAAACAACCTTACAACTCCAACAACCCAAAGCCAGGTAAACTCAATAAACGTTATGAAGACAAACGGAACTTTCATCAAATATGCGCAAGTTTCACGAACGAATGGTAATAACATCTGCGCAAGTTTCAGGTACGAATGGTAATAACATCTGCGCAAGTTTCAGGACGAATGGTAATTACATCTGCGCAAGTTTCACGGTACGAATGGTAATTACATCTGCGCAAGTTTCATCTGCGCAAGTTTCAGGTACGAATGGTAATAACATCTGCGCAAGTTTCACGGACGAATGGTAATTACATCTGCGCAAGTTTCAGGTACGAAATGGTAATAACATCTGCGCAAGTTTCACGGACGAATGGTAATTACATCTGCGCAAGTTTCAGGACGAATGGTAATTACATCTGCGCAAGTTTCACGGACGAATGGTAATAACATCTGCGCAAGTTTCAGGTACGAATGGTAATAACATCTGCGCAAGTTTCACGGACGAATGGTAATTACATCTGCGCAAGTTTCAGGTACGAATGGTAATAACATCTGCGCAAGTTTCACGGACGAATGGTAATAACATCTGCGCAAGTTTCAGGAACGAATGGTAATAACATCTGCGCAAGTTTCACGGACGAATGGTAATACATCTGCGCAAGTTTCACGGACGAATGGTAATTACATCTGCGCAAGTTTCAGGTACGAATGGTAATAACATCTGCGCACGTTTCACGGACGAATGGTAATTACATCTGCGCAAGATTAGACATATCAAGTATAACCATAGTAGCGCACGTGCTTGACTTACTTTTTTTGATGGCTTTTCGAATTCTCCTGTATTGATCGTGCTCCCTGGATTTGATGTCGGACCATCGTTTGCGCAGTTGATCCTTGCCCCTTCGTACGCCGAATTTCTGCTCCAGGGTGCTGACGATTGTAGTGAGAATCTTGTCCTTGCGCAAGTTGGGACGAGGGTACGGCCCATTTTCCCCGTCGTAATCTTCCCTTTGGAGGATGTCCACCATCTCCACCATCTCTTCAAAGGCCATATTGGTGGCCTTATATCTGCTGCTGGATGTAGATGTGTTGGCTTCTTGGCTTTCCTCCGCGCTACTGGCTGAGAATGTGTCCGCCATATTCATGAATTAATTCACCAACAATGCAACGAGGGGAAGCGGGGCGGGGAATACTCGTCATGAGGAACGTCATGGGCGGGCGACGCGGAGGACGCAGGCGGACTTCGACGCGTGCGCAGTGTATATAAGGCTGTTTGAGGGGCCCACGTGTTCCCGAACGGAAGTAGCGAGCGCTCTGTACGAAGGTAAGTGTTTTCTAGGATGCATTACTGTGTTTTTTTTTTTTGGGTTTTGGGGGCCAGCATTTTTTAAGGATATGTGTGTGTTGCTGCCTGTGTGTAGGGGTTGCTGCCTGTGTGTAGGGGTTGCTGCCTGTGTGTAGGGGTTGCTGCCTGTGTGTAGGGGTTGCTGCCTGTGTGTAGGGGTTGCTGCCTGTGTGTAGGGGTTGCTGCCTGTGTGTAGGGGTTGCTGCCTGTGTGGATGTGTTGCTGCCTGTGTGTTGCTGCCTGTGTGTGGGTGTGTTGTGTAATGTTTGTTAAGAAAAACTGGTTGTGCGTTTTAAGTAACATTTGTGTTTTTGGTCTTTTGTATTGCCATTACTAACAAAACAGAAACAAACATGTCATCACCCCAGTTGAATCCATTCAAGGACCAGCAGTTCATGTCCGAATTCATTGCCCTGTACAGAAAAAATACCAACCTGTGGCAGCTCAAGAACCCTTTGTATGGCAATAGGGATGTCCGGAAGGCAACACTGGGGCCACTTGTGGCTTTTGTGAAGACTAAAGTCCCCAACGCAAACACCAAGTTTGTGGAAGCCAGAATTGCAAGTTTAAGGCACATGTACAAGCGGGAGCGCAAGAAGATTGAGGAATCAGTCAGATCAGGAGCAGCAGCAGAGAATGTTTATGTACCCAAGCTGTGGTACTACAACCAACTGACTTTTATAGGTGACCAGATGGAACCCAGGGAATCACTGTCGACTCTTCCCTCCACCCTTCCCTCCACTCTTCCCTCCACTCTTCCCTCCACCCCAGCTGAGGCTTCCACGGAAGGAGAAGACCCCTCCACCTTGGAGCAGGCTGATGCGCCCAGCTGGAGCCAGGTATATATTTAGTAGCCTAAATTGTGATTGTGTGAATATTAATGCTGTCAACGTTAAAATGTGAAACAATTAACACCCTGAACTCAGAATTGTGAAAAAAACTGACAAAAATTATGCACACTTCTAAAAAGTGTTGGTGCAACATATCGATACATATATAGTGTATACATACATCCAGTAGTGGCAAAAAAAGCGTTAGACAACATTGGTGATCTGCTTGGAAAATGCAGGGGTCCAAATGATAGCCTTTTGGATCTTTTGGAAAATTTAGATGCTCGTTCCTAAGTTTACAATTGGATGATTGAGTAGGCCAGAAACCACAAAACAGGTGTTTGATTTTTGTTTTTATTTGCACACAGGATGAGCTGACCCAGGATGATGCCGGGACAAGTGGTATGGAGGAGGAGGAGGACATGCCCAGCGAGAGCCAGGAGGTGGCTGGGCCCAGCACGAGCCAGAGTGACAGCCAGACCCAATTAAGAAGTCTACCTCGACCCCTGCCCTTACCCCCAAGAAGGCCCAGGAGGATGACCATTGTGGAGGAGGAATCACTGGAACTGATTCGGAAGGCGAGTGCGATTCTCGACAAACCCCCCCTTCCAGAAGAGGGCTATGGCAGCTACGTGTCCAGCAGGTTGCTGCAAATGGAGAGGGGCCAACGGCACCTGTGTGAGGGCCTAATTTCTGAGGCAATTAGGGGGGGTTTGAGGGGTGAATTACGAGAATCCACCCGCCTGACCCATGAAGGCCCGACACCAACTTCTCTCCTCCTCCTCCTCCTCCTCGTCTTCCTTCTCCTCCTCCTCCTCCTCCTCCTCCTCCTACTCCTCCTCCTACCACAAGTCAGCCTCCAAGGAAGCGTGCAGGGAAGACTGCAGGGAAGAGTGCAGGGAAGCGTGGTGCGAAGAGTCGGAAGTGATTGCCTGGCTTCAGTCTGGTCTCACAGAAGACACAGGCTGTTGTAGTGCCACAGCTTGGGGACATAGATGTCATCTGCTGCTGTTCCTGGTCTGTCTGATTCCTGGTCAATCTTCTTGTGCTCCCTATATTGTATGAAATGTGCCCAAGCTTAATTTTTGGCTTCACAAACTTGGTGTCTGCCGTTGGGGCAAAAAGTCTTCACAAAATCTACAAGTGGCTCCAGTGTTGCCTTCCTATTTTGTTTTGCCTTGTTTGTTTTAACCAGAATAAATGGTCATTTTATTTTCATCAAATAATGATATACGTGCTTGATATTCAAAAACATAGTTTCTTTAGGAGTAGGCAGGTACATGTCTAAACATTCATTTGACAATACAAGTGTAAAGTGCAACTTCAATGGAACTGCAAGTGCAGTCGCTGGAAAGGTGAGGTTTAAGATCGGAATTAAGGGCAAGCTCTGCTGACTCCACAATTGTATCATGTGTAATAACTAATCCTTTTGATAACCAACAAATAATAAAAAAATATCTATATAGAGATATATGTACATATATAATATATATATATATATATATATATATATATATAATTATTTTTTATACACGTATAGATCTATATATCTATATATATTTATATATATATATATATATATATATGTAGATATCGATATATATTTTTTTCCGCTTATTGAGAAATATAGATATATTTTTCATTTGGTGATTTGGATATCTATATCTATATCTATATCTATATCTATATCTATATATCTATATCTATATATATATATATATATATATATATATATATATATATATATATATATATATATATATATATATATATATACAAATATATAACTTCACTAAAGAATGCTGAAGAAAAAACGTTCGGGACGACTCTGCGTGAATATACAAGCAGCGAGGCAAAATCATTCTTCAAGTACGATACCATACAAATCCCGCTGTCAGATAAAAAAAAAAAAAAAAAAATTAAACAGCGTGACGATTGTGCGAGCTTCAAAACGAAGGCTAGTTTTACCAGACCGAGCGAGTCCGTGACATAATAGCTACTGAGCATGCGTCCTTTTTGGTACGCCGGACCATACTACACACGACCGGATTATCCGCTGGACTGCCAAGTCCAGCGGATAATTTGAGAACAAAACCTGAAACTTTAGTCCGCCGTACTTTGGCCAAAAACAAGTCCGCCGGCGCCTACACACGAGGGGATTCTCCGCTGGTCTTCGGTCCAGCGGATAATCCAGCGGGATAGTCCCTTCGTGTGTACGCGGCATCATACCTGATGCGGTCCTTTGATCTCTAGGAACTCTCCGCTCTCCAGTCCAGGGCTCTCTACTAGGGACTTTTCTTAGCCTCTTCACTGGGCCTCTCTCTGGAAACTTGTCCGAAACCATGAATCAGAGCAAGACAGAAGTGCAGATAAATCACACTTGTTTAATAATAATAGTAATAATAAAAGGTAAACAGAGCAAAGTCATAGCCAGAGTTCGGTAACCGGAACGGATAGTCAGACAAGCCAGGATGTCAGGGAGCCAGAGATCAGCGTACTTCAGGACAAGCCAGGAAATCAGGAAACCAGAGAATCAGCATAGTGGAACAGCAAGGAGGATCAGGAACCAGAAGGGACGTCAGCCAAACAAGTCTTCAACAGGTACACAGGGGACAATCGGGAAGCAGAATTCAAGGCACTATTGTGAGCAAACTCCGCCCAAGGTAAGAGGTCTGACCAGTTGTTATGATGGTTAGAAATATAGCAACGTAGAAACTGCTCCAAGGACTGGTTCGCTTGTTCCGTGGCCCCATTAGACTGCGGGTGATACACAGAGAAAGAAAGCTGAATTCCCAACTGTGCACAAAAGGCTCACCAGAATCGGAACACAAACTGACTCCCCCTATCCGAGACGATCACCTTGGGAAGCCCATGTAACTGAAAGATCTCCCGAGTAAAAATGGAAGCTAGTTCCTTAGATGTGAGCAAGTTCTTAAGTGGAATACAATGATACATCATGGAGAACCAATCAACCACCCTGAGGATAACTGTGTTGCCCTGAGAGTTGGGTAACTCCACAATGAAGTCCATGGACAGGTGGGTCCAAGGCCTATCTCCATTGGGTATGGGTTGTAGGAGGCCCACTGAAAAGTGTTGTGGTGTCTTACTCTGAGCACACACGGAACAAGCAGCTAGAAAGGCGGTAGAATTGGCTACCATAATTGTTGGGAAATGGCCCAAAAGGGTTGATTTCTCCCAGGGTGGCCAGCAGCCTTGGGAGAATGGTAAGTCTGGAGCATGGCAGTGCGGAAAATCTCAGAGACAAAGCAGCGGTCACAAGGTTTCTCAGGAGGAGGGTGGACCTGAACGGCAAGAATTTTGTCACCCAAAAGAGAAGTGAGACTGGTGCGAACCGAAGCCAGAACACGATCAGGAGGAATCACAGGAACAGAAACCGATTCCATCTTGCGACAAAGTGTCAGCCCTTACATTCTTAGTACCAGGTAATAATGAGACTATGTAATTGAAACTTGACAAGAAAAGAGCCTATCGCAACTTCTGGGAGAGAGGCATTTAGCCTCAGACAAGAATGTGAGATTCTTATGGTCAGTAAGAATGAGAACCGGTACAGTGGTACCTTCGAAAATTCTCGGGCTAAAGGGCTAAAATGATCGCTAACGGAGGGGCGTGTCCAACTTCCGGTATGTGAGGAGCGTTTTCCTGTGAGCTCCGGACCGCGCCGAGATCCTTCTATAATCCTACCCGGCCTAAGGCTAATAATCTTACCCCTGGACACAAAGGACGGCTGCGAAACACCTCGGGCACATGAAGATGGTGAATAAATACGGCCCGAAGGCCGGCAGCACGCCCGCGGACCGGCTGGCCCGCTATGCACATGAGGCCAGCCAAGATGGCGCCCAGCAGACTGACACGCAGCGCGGAGCTCCTTCTAAGGACGGGAGCCAGTGGACCGAGGGGGACACGGACAGGATTGATCCATCTGACCCATTAGCCGGTCCCCTGCCCTCTCCTTCATCGGATGTGGAGGTGAGCGAACCGACCTTAGCTCAAATCATGGACACCATTAAAAGCTGCCATGCGGCGCTGACCACTCAAATAGAGACCATCAGAGTGGACTTTGCCATATTGAAGGATGATGTCAAAAAGATCAGACATCGGGTCACTAATGCAGAGCAAAGAATTGGAGCAGTGGAGGATGATCTTAATCCGCTCATGATACAGGTGAGAGATGTTGCGGCGGACCACAAGTCCCAGGAGGCCAAACTCAGGGACATTGAAGATAGAGGAACAAATTACGCTTCCTGGGTTTCCCTGAGGGGTCGGAGGGTAAGAAACCAGAGGAATTCCTGCTGTCCTGGCTCCAACAGACCTTTGGAGCAGATAGCTTCTCCCATTTATTTGCCATTGAACGGGCTCATAGAGTCCCTCTGCGGGCTCCACAACCCAGCAGATACCCCAGACCCATGCTGGCACGTTTTCTCTACTTTAGAGATAAAGAAAACATCCTACGCAAGGCCCGCACCATGCCAGATCTTCTGTGTGGGAACCAGCGAATCACCATCTTTCCGGATTTCTCAGCTGCGACACAGAAGCAGTGGGCAGCATTTCAAAGTATAAAGCAGAGCCTGAGAGAACGCAGCATCCATACAGCATGTTGTATCCTGCACGACTGCGGGTGGTACACAACGGAAAGACCCAGTTCTTTACCTCTCCAAAAGATGCAAATCAGTGGCTGGAAACACTGGGTGCTGGAAGATGAATCCTCCTTAACCTACTGCACAGATCTGGATGACAGCTTAGAACGCTATGCAGAAATCTCTGATTACATATATCAGGATTGTCCACGGGAACATCCTTGAAGATCTCGGTAGCAACAGGGCCTAAAGATGTTACACATATATTGGCGCGGTTCGTAAGTTGCTCAATTGACTACCACATACTCACCCTTGCACCCCCGATCCGGCTGGATTGGAGGAATTAGTCCCCTAGGGTGACTCTTTTTGCTGATTCAATGTTTGGGGACAAAGTCCGTGGGTGGTTTGGGGCTACGGGCAGGGAGGGGGGAAGGGGTGCTGGGATCATATGTTGTGGATCACAGTTTTACGGTTATGATCTGAATAATTTCACGGAAGATGGGTACAGGGTACAGGGTCAGGTAAAGAATGTACTGAGAGCAGCAAAATGTATGCAATTTTCTGTAGTTTATTTGCAAACTGTGTGGGTGGTGCAGAATGGAATGCCTTGGAAGGGGCTGGGGGACCGGGGTCTTTACAGGCCCAGGCCTCTGGAACCCGCAGCGCAGATTCTTTTATTTTCTCACCATGCAGGCTCTTAAAGTAGTATCCTGGAATGTGCGTCTCAATTCCAGGATTAAGAGAGCTCTGGTATTTAAGCACATACAGAAATGTAAACCCAGTATTGTTTTTCTCCAAGAAACGCATCTGGTGGGCTCTAAAACACTTGCCCTACATAAGGCTTTTGTGAACAGGGCATTCCATTCTACATATTCCAACTATGCGAGAGGAGTCTCGATATTAGTGTATAAAACGTTACTATGCACAACCAAGCTGGTCAAGATAGACCCACTTGGGAGGTATGTGATTTTAATCCTGATTATTCACAGCAAACCATAAACATTTGTGGCAGTATACATGCCTCCTCCGTTTGCACTGGGGATGTGGGAGACCCTAATGTCAACGGTTGTTGGGGTGGCAGAAGGACCTATAGTTTTGGCAGGGAACTTGAACGTGGTGCTGTCACCTGTAATGGATAGATTTGGCATGGCGGCTATGGACAGCTCACCATTGGCTGCTGGTGTGAAACCGTACAATTTAACGGAGGCGTGGAGGTGGAAACATCCAAACACCAAAGCGTACTCCTGTTATTCGGCCACGTTCAATACCTTATCCAGGATAGATATGTGCTTTGTGTCTACTGAACTGCTACCTAAAGTAGTGGATGTCCAATATCTCCCCAGGGCTGTCTCAGACCACTTGCCACTAATGATTTCTATAGATGTGGATAGACCGAAAGGGTTTAATATATGGAGACTGAGCCCCCTGTGGCTCAAGGAGGAAATTTTTGAGAGAGCCACGCAAAAATCCATTAACACATTCTGGATCGAGAATAGAGGGCAAGTACCAGTAGGCACCACATGGGACGCGTTCAAGGCCACGCTTAGAGGCTCCACAGGAGAGAGGGATTCTGAACAAAAGGCCACGGGTGCTGAGGTGGAATATATTAAAAGCCCCACAGCAGACAATTATAAGATCTGGAGGGAGGATGTTAGGCAACTTGATTTAGTCCTAGTGGAAAAAACACAAAAAAAGCTGTTATACCAGTTCCAACGTGTGTTTGAATTTGGTAACAAAAACTGCAGACTATTAGCCTACCTAGCCCATTCGCAACAACCACCCGCATCTATCCCACGAATATTTGACAAGCACAACAATATCAATTGCAAACGTTTTTTTGGGGGTGCAAACCACTTTACGAACTACGAAAGTTGTTGTGGTGAAGGGGTTGCACCCCCAATGTTGTAAAATGGCACTTTTGAAGCTTCTAGGCATGTGTTTTACCATCTAATGACCATTGTCAAATTGTGTGCATGTTCCAAATTTCCACTTTTCGGGGGGTGACCCCCCCATGTGATGAAGGCAAGATCAAACACACTTTGAACATATAGTCATGTCTGATCTTGTCTTCACTTTACAAAGTTGAACTTTCCAAGTTCCTAGGTTCTGGTTTGCTCCATGCCTGGTTTACCAATTGCGGAATGTTTGTAAACAATGTTGTAAATAACCAAGATGTTGTCAGTTTTGGCGTGAAGATTTGTAAACGCACTTGGGAATGTTTTCCTAGTAAACTTTTATTTTTCTTATTTACAAAAAACACAATGCATTATGTATGTAAAAGAAAAGGATATGGGGGGCAATGGGTGTTATTTACTAAAGGCAAATCCACTTTGCACTCCAATTTCTTTCCCGGGGAACTTTTTCAATGCACTTGTAGAGCATAGCGGATTTGACTTATGTAAATGACACCCACAGTGCTTTGTACGAAAACACGGAGCACAGCATTTTGGAGAATACACACATGTCAGACCTGGTGATGAAAAGGAGTATTTTTGGGTGTCAGTTATGCAGTACAAACCTTCTCTAGACCAAAGATTAGGTAGCAAACACACAACATGAGAATAATCTTTTTGGGAAGACGAGACTGTTACCTCCTTTTGCCCAGAAAGTGCATTCCCACTGTCGAAGGCAAAGGCAAGAACTATGTGGTTCAGTTTGTATTCCGCCAAGTTAAATGCCGTCAGAAACAGGCGGAAGCGGCTGGCCAGGATGCCAAAAGCGTTCTCCACAACTCTTCTGGCTCTGGACAGCCTGTAGTTGAAGACCCTCTGGTCCGGGGTGAGGGTCCTCATCGGGAACGGCCTCATCACATGGGGAGTCAACGCAAACGCTTCATCTGCGACAAAGACGAAGGGGAGTCCTTCGCACCCCCCTCCTTTCTCCTCTGGAGGTGGCAAGCACAGACTGCCACTTTGGTGACGCCAGTAGAACTCCGTGTGCGTAATGGCCCCACCATCTGATATCCGGGGCCGCATTCGTATGTTGCCGACACCACCGCCAACATCACTTGCAGTAGGACCCCGAGTTGGGCGGTGGGACGATTATTCTGATTCCTGTGGCGTGGAAGGGAACTGTGGAGTGAAACAAGAAAAAAAATTAGTCACTCCTCCAGATTAGTGGTGGACAGCTAACCCTCTGCACTTCATTGATTGGCAAATGGCTCAATAATGTGGGCTAGTTTGGCCAGACCCTCTGTACTTAACACTATTGGCAGGCCACAGGAAAGATCAAATAACATTTCAAACCCCCCCCCCCCCCCAAAAAAGGCAGGCACAGTGTGACATTATTAAATTACCAAGCAAGCTAATAGGAGGGAAAGAAGACAAAAAAATAGGAAATGGAATGTATGGAGGCAGTCCCTTGCACTACATGCTTTGCTGAATTCATCCCTAAAGATGCGCACTATAAAGAGGTAGGTATATAGTGTGTATGGACCTTGGAAAGCCAGCAGATAAAGGATTGGTACCATCTGACAGAGCAGTTGGGGGAGGGGGTTCCTAATGAGTTTGCCCCCCCCCCCCCCCCCAACCAAAAAAACCAAAAAAAGGGGGCTCTACATGAAGTAAACCACACAGCAAACATTTGTGCATATTTTAGGGGGTGTTTTGGGGCAAACAATACTATGCAGCAGACAAAAGACATTGCTTAAGTGACTAGGCCATAGGTGTCTATTGGGGCAGAAGAGCATGCTGGTGAGGTAAGTGAAGGGAAAAATGCATGAAGGAGAAAAGGGGCACAGCATATTAGAACATATTGCAATCATGGTAATTAGGGAAGGAGGTCAAAAATACAAGTCATTAGCAAACAGAGCATACATAGAAGGGAATAGTAAAGTAGAAATGTTACCTTAATAAAGTCCTCCTGCAGGACCTGAATGATGGCAGAACAGGTCTCTGGAATAATGATTCCCAGGGCCTGGGGAGAGATACCTGAAGAGAACTTCAAATCCTGAAGACTTCTCCCTGTCGCCAAGTACCTCAACGTGGCAACAAGCCTCTGCTCCGGAGTAATGGCTTGTCTCATGCAGGTATCCTGCCGGCTGATAAAGGGGGTCAGCAAAGCCAAAAGACGGTGAAAATCGGGGTCCGTCATCCTGAGAAAGTTCCTGAAATCATCAGGATTATTCTCCCGGATCTCACGAAGCAAAGGCATGTGTGAGAACTGGTCACGCTGAAGCAACCAATTCTTGGTCCACATACTCCTCGTCACTCTGTTCATGGACGGGTCTTGGGTCAAAGCTAAAAGCCCGACACCAATTCCGCGTACAGCACGAACTCGGCGACGAGTACGCACGGGAAACATCGCTCAGAAGGTCACAAAAGGTCGGCTGGTCAGAACGGACAAACAGAAAGCACCGATAAACAGCAAGGCCTGAAAGAACGAAGTGAATACCAGCAACGAGCAGACAATAAGCAGTGCAAATCAAAAGCGTCCTATATCAAGATATAGGCCGCAATGACCAACAAATGCGAACTGACTACATGCACTAATAAACAGATACGCACGACAAGCACAAACTGAAGAGCAGTAACGATCTGAGTCAGAAAACTGAGAAGCGCGAATCTTAAGTAATCTCGTGGACGACGACTTACGTCACGACGTTCTTCCGGACCGGATATTCCGACAACGTAGTCCGACCGTGTGTACGCAACGCCAACATCGGACAAAGTACGTCAGACAAAGTCCGACTGACCTGGTCCGCGGATTGTCCGAGCGTGTGTATGGGGCTTTACATCTCAAACGGATATAGCGAACGCATTCATTGCATTTTATTCTGAATTATACTCCTCCAGAGTGGCCTATGGGCAAGATGAGGTACAGGATTACCTGGCCCATATCACACTTCTGGAGTTGTCAGGGGAGGCAGCACAGGAACTAGAACTCCCAATATCCGCAGAGGAGGTAGCGGGGGCCATTAGCTCACTGACACCGAACAAGACACCAGGTTTAGATGGGTATCCTGTGGAATGGTATGATACCTATAAAGAAAGCCTGACACCAAAACTACTTGCAGTATATAACACAGCTAGGGAGCTGGGAAAACTTCCAGACTCCCTTAGGGAAGCATTGATTGTACTGATCCCTAAGCCGCACAGGGACCATGAACAGTGTGAATCGTACAGACCCATTTCCTTATTAATGTGGATGCCAAGATCCTAGCCAAACTCCTCGCCGCACGTCTAAACAAGGTTATAGAGTCAATTATTCATCCAGACCAAACGGGCTTTATACCGACGTGCTCAACGGCCATAAACCTGAGACGTCACTTTACCATTCTACAAACTACAGGCCCAAGCCGGGACACTAGGATTGTGGTGTCCTTGGACACCCACAAGGCTTTTGATTCTATTGAATGGTCATATCTGGTTGCGGTCCTTGGGCGGCTCGGGTTTGGTCCTAGGTTCATAGCCTGGGTGAAGCTATTATATGCAGAACCGGTAGCACGATTAAGGGTAAATAACACCATCACTGACCCATTTAAAATAGCTAGGGGCACCAGACAGGGGTGCCCTTTGTCGCCCCTGCTGTTTGCCCTGGCCATCGAACCCCTGGCAGCGTTGCTGAGGGTGGATGGAGAGATTAAAGGGTGCTTGGTAAATGACAGGGAGGAAAAGACATCACTGTATGCAGATGACATGCTCTTGTATCTAGCAGAGGCTGAAGGGTCCTTGATGACAGCACTGGACAGAATATCCAGGTTTGGGACATATTCTGGCTTTAAAGTAAATTGGAATAAGTCGGTGATCTTTCCGTTCTACTCTACATATGCACCTATTCTGCCTCCAGAGATCCCGTTACAAGTGGTATCCCGTTTCTGATATCTGGGGGTCGAGATACAGCTGCCACTGAACACATTCACAGCAAATAATCTACCACCTCTGATAGCACGTCTTAAGGACAGTCTTCAGGTATGGGGCAACTTACCCCTCAACCTACTCGGTAGAGTAAACATATACAAGATGATTTATCTCCCTAGGCTCCTATATCTGCTGTGGCACGCTCCGATATACATAACCAAAAAACTGTTTTCAGAAATCACTAAACTGCTTTTGCCCTTCTTTTGGGGAGCTAAACCGGCCAGGGTGTCTCTGGAAACACTGTACTTACCAGTGAGATTGGGCGGACTGGCGCTACCCAATCTCCAATGTTACTATCTAGCTGCCCAATTGACCCATGTGCACTGGTGGGGCTTCCCCCATATGGAGAATGACTCGGTTGCCACCCAAGCGGCCCAGGTACATTCCTATGAAGCTCTGAGTAATGTTGTGTATGGGAACGGACCATATCCGGAGCAGGGAGCAGGAATATTAAAACTCTCATACAAGATATTCCACATATGCAATGCCAGAATGAAGGGTACTAGCCTAATGAGATCTCCAAACGCCCCCTTGTGGCGTAATCCGCAATTACAAGAGATATATAAAATACCGGATGGGGAATGCTGGGCAGAATATGGTGTTAAGTATGCCCACCAACTATTTAGGGACGGAGTAGTTAGAACATTTGCAGACCTCAAGACAGAATACAACCTACCTAATGCTTTCTTCTTTCGATATTTACAACTGCGTCACGCAGCAAGAGCACAGTATGGGGGAGGAGAAGTGGCGCTTCTCCCTTCATGCACGGAAAAACTGATAGCGGAGGAAGATCACTCTAAATTAATATCTAGGTACTATTTTAACCTGCTAACACCCTCATCTGAGGGTGTGCGGAGAGTGGCTGCACAATGGAAAAATGACATACCAACTTTGACAGAGGAGTCATGGACTGAAGCCCTTGACTCACTGTTACCGGCAATGGTCTCCGCCAGAGATAAGTTACTACAGTTTAACTATCTACACAGGATCTATTACACCCCACAGAGGTTGCATAGAATGGGAAGAAGGGACACGTCGGAGTGTCCTAGATGTAGGAGTGAACAGGCAGATTTCTTCCATATGGTGTGGCTATGCCCTAAAGTGATATTATTCTGGAAAACAATCCTCCATTATCTGGAGGAGGCTATGGACATTCCTAATATCTACTCCCCGGCCAGATGCTTATTAGGCGATCTGGAAAAGGAAGGGATAACTGATTCTCAGAAAAAAATCCTCAGAATCCTCTTTTGCTACGCAAAGAAGGCTATAGCTCTTAGATAGAGGGAACCGACCCTTCTCACGCTACAGACCTGGATAGACATGGTGAACCAAGCGATACCATTATATAAGTTAACATACGCATCCAGGGGATGCCCAAAGAAGTTTGACAAAATATGGGCGAGCTGGTTGAAAGATGCACCAACTTCTCCGTGAGGGAACAAACGGACACTGAGACAGGCGATATGTGCTACTTATGATAGTATGATACCTGCTGCAGTAACACCATGACCACATATATACCTACCTTGTACCAGAAGCATAGGGATTTAGTTTGGATGGGGGGAGGGGGGAGGGGAGAAAATGGTTGGGACTGTTAGTATTGTTTAAAAATAATAAATAAAATATTTTAAAAAAAGGGGAAAAAAAAAATATATATATATATATATATATATATATTATATATATATATATATATATATATATATATATATATATATATATATATATATATATATATATATATATATATATATATATATATATATATATATATATATATATATATATATATAAAATAAGAAAATAAGTAATAGATGGTAAGGTTGAGACAGTTACTTATATGTGATATGTGCCATGCATAATGTACAGTTATGATGAGTAATGAATATTTACTGATGCACCAAATATGTATAACCTTTCTGCACAACGTATGTGAATTGGACTGTACAAAGTTCTGTTTATTGTGTCAAATTTTTATAAATTTACCCTTTAAAAAAAAAAAAAAAAATGATCGCTAACAAATCTCTGTCCCCAATCTCGCAATTGCATTCCGCAGGTGACAATTTCTTGGAAAAGTAGCCACACGAATGCATAGCACTCTCAGAGGTAGGATGTTGAGACAGAAGGGCGCCAACTCCAGTCTCAGAAGCATCAATCTCAAGGATAAAGGGTAACGTAGGATCAGGATGTTCCAACACAGGAGCAGAAGCAAAGGCAGCCTTGAGACTCTGAAATGCCTTAATTGACTCCAGATTACCGTCCTTTCTGTACATATCAGTCAGGGGCTTGACCAGAGACGAAAAGTTACAAATAAACTTTATTTAAATTTTTACAGTTTACAAAATATTAAAAAACTGAAAGTCTCCTACAAAATTTTTCACTTTTACACGAATCAATTGGAAAAAATGAGGATATCGTTGAGATAAACCACCACACATAGCTGCAACAAATCTTGGAGGACATCGTAAACATAAATCAATTAGCGGTTCAGTTATAATCTACCTCATTCGTATCATCTTACGTTCCCCCTTTACCCCATACATCCATCCTCTTACTCCTCATTAGTAACTGGTTATCCACAAGGTGCAGTTTAATTGGGTTAGTTTAGTTAACACTTACTAGATCCCATTACAAGTTCCTCTCTCCATCCATGGATTCCAGATCAAGTGGAATTTGGCGAGGTTCCCCTGTTTTATGTATGTAGTTCTTTCTTTCAAGATCACTCTATCCATGTTTAGCTCCCACTCAGTAACTGTAGGGGGGCTAGTAGACTGCCACCTACGGGCGATTAGTATCCTAGCCTGAAAGAGACATCGCAGGACAGCTAGCTGGCCCTCCCTGGACCCACCAGCTCCCCCCCCCCCCCCCCCCCCCCCGAGAACACAGAGAATAGGGTCCAGTTCCAGGCAAGTATTGAATACCTGGGAGACCCTGTCCACCACCTCCTTCCAGTATTCATATAATTTTGGACATTTCCAGAACATGTGGACAAGGTCACCCCCCGGTCTCCCACATCTAGGACATCTGTCATCCCGCCTACACCCGAACCTAAACAATTTGTTTGGGGTATAGTAGGCCCGGTGTATTAGGAAAAGATGTGACATCTTCTGGGGGGGGGAGAGTGAAACCAGCGGGGCCAGTTCAAGTATCCTTTCCCATTGAGGGGTTGTAATAGTCCCCACATCTCTCTCCCACTTTGCTTTCTGTAGGCTTGTTTGTGTAACTCCCGAGGTCCCTTTATACAGATGTAGGTATAGATCAGACATCAAACCCTTCCGGGTCCTCATCCGTGACAATTTCTGTAAGACCTGCATAGTTGTCCACTCAGGTAGTTCACCTTTAAACTGTTCAGCCAGAGCATGCCTCACCTGTAGATATCTGAAAAAGGACTTCCTAGGGAGGAGGAAGAGATCTCTGAGGTCCTGGAGGCTTCTGAGCCCGCCCTCATGGTAAATCTGAGCAATATATTTTAGGCCAGCTCTCTCCCATTCCCTGACGGTCCCCAGTTTTTGTACTTCGCGTAGATTGGTGTTCTCCCATAACGGGGAGAGAGCCATAAACCCTCTGTAACCCAGCATTTTTTTTGCGGTGCCCCAAACCCTGGCCATTAAGTCCTGGGTAGGGCACCCCTTGTGGAAGGTCCCTGCCTCTAGTATCTCGATCAAGGAGTTATGTGAGGCTTTATAAAGGAGGATCCTCCATTCATGCCCCTCTTTATCAACATCGCAGCCCCCCAGGTGCTGCAGCTGAGCTGCCAGAAAGTATATAAAAGGATGCGGCAAGGCTACTCCTCCTGACCCAGTTGGGAGTTGCAGTGTGCTAAGACTTATCCGGGAGGTTCCCCCTTTCCATACTAGTTCTCTGAATAAGGTTTCTACCTTAATAAACCACTTTTTATAAATCCATATTGGCGAATTATGAAGTATGTATAACAGTTGTGGCATAAGCACCATTTTTATTAGATTACACCGGCCTGCTGCTGATAGGGAGAGTTTTTTCCAATTTTGAATTTTTCCTTTAAATTTATTCAAGAGTGGAACTAGGTTTTCTATAATAAAATGTTTGGGGTCTCTCGAGATGGTGATACCTAAATATTTAATTTTCTGTACTATTTGAAGTTGTCCTGCTTCGTATGGTAGGGGATGGACTAACGGGTCTATTGGTAGTAGGTTCGATTTGTCCCAGTTTATTCTAAGTCCTGACAAACGGCCAAAGTCTTTAATTATACCCATAGTCTCCCGTAACGACTCCTGCGTGTCATTAAGCAATAAGAGGAGATCGTCTGCGTATAGTATTACTCTTTCCTCTAGGTCCCCTCGTTTAAACCCTTTTATTACTGGTGATAATCTCAAAGAGAGGGCCAAAGGCTCGATTGCGAGGGCGAAGAGGAGGGGCGACAGAGGGCACCCCTGCCTCGTCCCCCTCAGCAATCGAAACCTGGAAGAATATTCGCCGTTGATTTTCACCCTTGCCCCCGGAGAGCCATATAGGAGTTTTACCCAATTAACAAAATTCGGGCCCACCCGAAATTCCAACAGGGTTCTCCAAAGGTATTTCCATTCCAAGGAATCGAAAGCCTTGGCCGCGTCCAAGGAAAGAACGGCCCTATTGCCCCCATCTTCAACCGGTAGTTGGAGGTTCAAAAAGAGGCGTCTAATATTTAAACTGGTCGACCTACCCGGAATAAATCCAGATTGGTCATGGTGCACCAGTTTATGGATAATTGTATTTAACCTAGCTGCCAGGACCTTTGCTAACACCTTCATGTCTGAGTTCAGGAGCGCAATAGGTCTGTATGAGGCAGGTAAAAGGGGATCCTTATTCTCCTTAGGGATCACTATTATGGTTGAATCCATCATTGACTTGGGGAGTTCTCCCTCCAGGGCTGAGGCGTTAAGTACCTCCAGCAATTCAGGTAGAAGTACCTCCCCGTAGCTGCGGTATATTTCGATGGGTAGGCCATCCGGTCCAGGGGACTTCTGTCCAGCCATTACCCGGACGGTCCGCTGCAGCTCCTCCAGAGTAACAGGGCCATCTAATGCTGCCCTGTCCTCTTCAGAGAGACAAGGGATCGTCAGCCCCCCAAAGAATGTATCCATTTCCTCCTTTAGATCCAGTTGTTCGGAGTGGTATAGCCGTTCGTAGTACTCCCGGAAAGTATCCACTATCTCGGGGGTATACGTAGAAGTCCCACCCGCTCCTGTATTAATCAGAGGTACCGTCGAGGAAGGGGAGTTAGTTCTAATTAGGTGAGCAAGCATCCTGCTTATACCTTCCCCTTCCCCGAAGGCAACTTGTTTCTGAAAGATATATTTCTGTTCAGCTTTACCCAGCAGGACTACCCGATAAGTCCCTTGAGCCTCTGTCCATATTCTAAGGTTTACAGGTGTTGGGTTGCTTATATAAGCAGCTTCTGCAGAGAGTAAGTTATTCTCTGCCGTTTCCTCCCCTTCTCTTGACCGTTTTTTTATCTTGGAGATCTGCTGGACCAATAGCCCCCGTAAGAAAGCTTTAGTTGTGTCCCAGACCACCCCCTGGGGAGCCGAACCTCTATTCCACATGATACATTCCTTCAGAGCATCCAGGACCTCTTGGGGCTGTCCCATTAACTCCAGCCAGGCGGGATTAATTCTCCACTCCCGATAAGCAGATCTCATCCCCACCTCCATTGAGGCTGTCACAGGGGAGTGATCAGAAAGACCTCTGGGCCTATATCTAATATTGTCTACCAATGCCGTCAGCTCGTCGTTTCCAAGCAGCATGTCAATTCTTGACAGTGTGGAGTATGTGCTGGAGAAGCAGGAGTAACCCCTTATCCCGGGGTTCCTCAGGCGCCAAATGTCCTTCAAACCTAGGTCCTCCAAGAGGAAGTGAAGGCGGCTGTCCGCTTGTCCCCCCCGTTTATTCCCATGGGGAAACCTATCAATTGTCGGGTCCAGAACCATATTGAAATCGCCTATAGCTAGTACCGGGAGGCCCGGCCTCTCCAGCACAAACTCCAGGAGGTCAAGAAGGACCTCGATGTTGAAGGGGGGGGGGGACATACACATTAGCAAGTATCACCACGCGGTTCTCTATTTTACAATGTAAAAAAATGTACCGTCCCTGGTCATCGATCCTACTATGAATGCAATTAAATGAGATCCCTGAACCAATCAAAATGCTTACACCTCTGGAAAAAGATGTATGGACCGAGTGGAGCTGAAAAACAAACTCCCCCCACCCTAACTTGGGTAGGGAAGCGTTGGTGAGATGCGTCTCCTGGAGACACACTATGGAGCTACCATAAGACCTAACCAGGGACCGTACTGCAGCTTTTTTCCCTACGTCACCTAAACCCCTTACATTCCAGGAACAAATAGTGAGTTTTTTCATACCCTTTTGTGTCAATGTGTCACTGAACATTCGTGAATATCAAAATAGGTGATTACATCTACAAAATGAATCCTTAAACTTGTGCTTTTTATAGTAAGCCATATACTTCTTATTTTTAGTGCATGTGGAACCATACTGTTAAACCTTAACCTATGAACATAAATTTTTTCCTGCAGAGAGTAAATCAATGTGTGCTTGTGCCATGTAGACAAAATGTGCCTCACCCATTCTCCCCCACATTTACCCTTAACACATCCATCTCTCTGTTTGCCACACACATACATTACCAACCTAGGTTCGGCCGGGGGCCTTCTCCTGTGACCAACCCATACACACCTAATTTTTAAACAGAAGTAGTGTAAAATCATTTGCTTTTTAAGTTCCCTATCCCTACCCCCCCCCCCTCTTCACCCAAACTATCCATCCATCCCCCTCCCCCCCAATACCCCATACTACCCATCCAACCACCTCCCCCCCCTTAAAGAAAACCCTTCCTCTAAGTACAACCTGCAGCACCCTAAGACTAATAGGGTGCACCACCATTTTGACCTCTACCCCCCGTGCGTCCCAACTCCGTTCCTCCCCCCCCCCCCCCCCCCCCCCCAGGGGGAGCAGCACAGCAACAAAGGAAAAAAAAAATTTAAACAGAAAAAAAAAGAAAAAAAAAAAAAAAAAAAAAAAAAAAATTTTTAAATCACTTTGTGTCACCACACGCTCCCCCCCCCCCACCGCTCTATTACTTTAACCCAGAAAGAAAAAAAAAGAAAAACAAGCGGAAGTCCGGTCAGTAACTTAATTTAGTCCTGGTCATCTAGAGTCGCTCCTTATGTTGTATTAACCAGTCTTCAGCCCCTTTAGGGGAATCAAAAAGTAAAGTCCCGCCAGGAGCCATTATTCTCAGTCTAGCTGGGTATAGCAATGCGTACGTTAGATTGGCTTGGCGCAGGTTTCGTTTTACTTCCCCGAATTTGGCTCTCCTTTTTTGAAGGTCTGGGGAATAATCGGGGTAAATAGACACCCTCATGCCTTTGTAAAAGATGTTTCCTAGTTCCCTTGCCTTCCGTGTAATTGTTACTTTGTCCTTAAAAAATAATAATTTAGCTAGGATGGGCCTAGGAGGAGCCCCAGGTTGTATAGGTCTGGAAGGGACCCTGTGGGCTCTTTCAACAGCGAGAAGTGAGGAGAATGAGTCCTGGCCGAAAGTTTCCACAAGCCACTTTTCTAAGAAAGCGGTGGGGTCTGGGCCCTCGGAGTGTTCTGGGAGGCCAACTATACGGATGTTTTTCCTTCTCATCCGGTTCTCCATCTCATCCATTTTATTAATTTGTGTATTAAGAAGATTTTTGATGTCGCTCACTTCACGTTTTAAAGGCACCACGTCGTCTTCCACTAGGCTTAACCTGTCCTCGAGAGTTGTGGTCCTCTCTTGGACCTTTTGTACCTCGTTCCTTACAGTGGCAAGTTCCTCCTGTATTGATTTCAATTGATCGTGCATGTCATTCAAGGAGGCTCTGCAAGAGTTGACTGCCTCTAGTATCTCTTTCAAAGAAGGCTCTGTCCCAGAAGTACTATCACGCCCCCTATCTAGGAGGGGACCGTCCACTTCCTGATTCCGGGGTTGCCCCACTAATTCACCCCCCTCCAGTGGAGTCCTCTGGGGAGTTTGTGTGGGTACTTGGGTCAGTCCCTGGCTTTTCCTTCCCCCCGTTGCCCCTGTCGCTCCTCCAATTCGGTTGGGCTGGGGCTGCTGACTTTGTGAATGGGTTTTCTGAGGGGAGTGAGCTGGTGTTTGGCTTGGGGTATGGGCGAATTTCTCCAATTTAGCTGCTGCTACCTGGCTGGCCTGACTGGCCGCCTGACTGGCCTTTGTCGTGCGCTGTGAAGGCATAGTTGGTGATTATCTTAGCTGAACTAAATAATGTGACTTGAAAGGAGGCAGGTCAAGAAACAGCAGAGGGAAAGCAAATAGAAGGAGAGTTTTTGCAGGGACAAAACGAGCAGCTCTCTTACTCTCCTCCTCAACTACCTACTAAACTGGCCCGGGTAAAGTCCAAGAGACAGCAAACCGGGGAATATCCTCCGCGCCCCAAGATGGAAGAGAGCGGGAGCGTACTGGGCCACAGTCCAAATAAGGCTATTACTTCACTATAAAAACAGGGTTCTATTGCACATAGCCCAACAAGGAGAAAAAAAAAAAAAATAGGAAAAAATGCAAAGGGAAACACGGAAGCAAGATGCTCCCTTGTGAAATCCCTTTCTCTTTTGCAGTTTCAAATATTAAAGTATTCTGCCAAAACAACCATATCAATAGCTTTAGGCAATAAATTAAGCAATCTCACCCGTCCAGGTTGTCTGTAATGAGGTAGAAGTAGGTGCAAAGTCCGCAGGCCAATGGATAACCTCCTTAGAATGTCCCTGTGGTGTTGTGAAGCATGGGAGCCCTCTCACAGCTATCCCTGCTGCCGCACTCCACACACTGTGCGGGAGTGTATGCAGTCTTCAATTGGGGTCCGGGGTCCAGTACCTGAGCAAGCGTTACAGTCTCAGCAGGGGTTCGTAGAAGCAGCCGAGGACTCTCACCCCCCTTGCCGCCTCACCTCCCCTCCGCCTGGCCTGTATGTTCTCCCCTCGCTCGTCCGCTTCTCCTGTAGGTTTTCAAAAAGCGCGCTGTGGGGAAGGACGCTGGCGGTGGATGCACCCGCCGTCACTCATGTACCAGCTCTCCACTCCCGCACTAGTCTGCTCTGCGTCTCACTGCCAGATGCCGCCACTCGGCTATAGACAAATACCCCGCTGTTGTAACATTGCGGGCGGGCTCAGGGCTTCCTTGTATCGTCCTTCCTTGTATAGACAGAGCGGTGGACGAGGGGGTGAAGGAACGTAGCGCGGACTCACTCCACTCTCGCTCTCACCCGCATCCGCATCCGGTCACGCCCCCCAAACACATTTTTTCAGTTGTCGCCCTCCTTAATCCTCCCAAGATTGTATGCTCCTCTCATAAGGGCTTGTTCTAGTATTAAATGCAGTTTTCCATTTGTCGCCCTCCTTCATCCTCACAAGATTTTAAGCTCCTTTCAAATCCAGATTTGTGAAAAATGTTGCTCCCTTGAGGCAGCCAAATAACTTTGTAATCAACGGAATTGGATAAGCATTCTTAATCGTGAAATGATTGAGACCCCTATAATCAATACAAGGTCTTGTATGCTCCTCTTAAATCAATACAAGGTCTCCCGTTGAGACAAATGAGACCCTTATAATCAATACAAGGTCTCAGTTCACCACTCTTCTTCACAAAGAAGAAACCAGCACCAGCAAGAGACGAGGACTTGCGGATGAATCCTCAAGAAAGTGCATCTGCAACATACTCCTCCATGGCCTTATCCTCCGAGACCGACAAAGGGTAAACCTGGCCACGAGGGGGGCATGGCACCAGCTTAAAGGTCAATTACGTAATCATATGACAAGACATGGCTAAAATCACGGTACTCCTCTGGCAGGGAGGAGAGTGGAGAGGTGCATAGGACCTTAGCCACAATTTGGAAACATGTCTTGCTGCATTGTGACAACCAGGAGAGAACCTAAGCACGAAGACAATAAAAAGAGGGGTTGTGCCTCTGTAACCAAGGATAACCAATAACCAGAGGAAACTTAGGTGAGGAAATAACCTATGGCCATGTACAACGGAACAGTCTCATGAGTCACATGGGCAGGTTGTAAAGGTCTCCCGTTAAGAGCCTCAAAAGACAAGTGGAGTGGCACGAAGCTGTAGTGGAAACAAGTGCTTAGATACAAAGGCAGCATCAATGAACAGGCCTGCAGCCCCAGAGTTGATTAGAGCCTGTATTTCGATGGACAACTCAGACCAAGAAAGGATAACCAAGACCAGAGGCTTATCCTTCTGGATAATGGGATGAAACAACGCCACCTAAGGTCTGTCCATGACAGGACCTCAAGGTTTGGGCGTTCCCTGGATGGGTAGGACAAGACTTCAAAAAGTGACCTGCCTGGCCACAATAAAGGCACAATCTCTCCCTCCTCCTAAAGGTTCTCGCATCCGCAGAGAGACGTGTAAATCCCAAAGTGCATGGGTTCATCCTCACTTACCAACTCGGTACCAGAAGGAATGGGAAGTGAGGGACGTGAGGGAGGCGAGGGTGGAACTGAAAAGCTCAGAGACAAATGTACAGGAGGCTTTTGCAAGCGCTCCTTAAAAGAGAGTCTTTCTCTGAATCTGGAGTCAATGAGGACGGTAAACGTGATCAACTTCTCCAGCTCAGTGGGTATGTCTTGGGCTGCTATCTCATCTTTGATGGTATCCGAGAGACCATGAGAGAAAGCAGCCACGAGGGCCTCATTGTTCCACGCAACCTCTGCTGCCAGAGTACGGAATTCAATGGCGTAATTGGCAACAGTTCCCGTACTCTGTTTGATGGACATGAGGCACTTGGCAGCAGAAGCGGAGCGTGCGAGAACATCAAATACCCTTTTAAAGGAAGCCACAAACTCTGAGTAACTCAGGACAATGGGTTTTTGCATCTCCCATAGAGGGTTTGCCCAGGCCAAGGCTCTCTCAGAAAGCAAAGATATCATGAAAACTGCTTTGCTTCTGTCCGTGGGGAACACCAGGAACAGCATCTCAAAGTATATCTCAACTTGATTGAGAAACCCTCTGCATTGAACTGGATCGCCCCTAAATCACTGGGAAAGCAGAGCAGAACCAGACATAACTCTTACAGAGGTAATACTCGAGGCGGGTGCCTGCACAGAGACTGGAATAGCAGCAGGTACGGCCTGCAACACAGGTTGTACCAGAGCAGCCATAGTGGGAGATTCCAGGTGGTGCTCATCCAACCTGGAAAAAATATTACCAACAAGTGGGTTTTCTGCATCTTCTGAATTCACAGCCTTCACCTACTGTCAGAAACCATGAATCAGACCGAGACAGAAGTGCAGTTGAATGACACTTGTTTAATAATAATAATAAAAGGTAAACAGAGCAACCTAGTCGAATCTTAACCAGAGTTCTGTAACCGGAATGCATAGTCAGACAAGCCAGGATGTTAGGGAGCCAGATATTAGCGTACTTAAGGACAGGCCAGGAAATCAGGAAACCAGAGAATCAGCATAGTGAAACAGCAAGCATGATCAGGAACCAGAAGGGACGACAGCGATGCAAGTCTTCAACAGGTACACAGGAGAGAGTCTCTGGAGGTTTTGACCAAGCTGAAGGCAGAGAGGAACTGAATTGAACAGCTTAAGTAACCAGGACTGAGGAACAGGATATCATCATCAGGTGAGTCACTGTGGAAAAGAATGGAGCTGGCAATTAACTGACAGCTGAGAAGGAAGGGCTGGGCCAAGCCCTGACAGGACTCTTCGTACCGACCACTGTCCCATATTTATATCACCGGATTAGTGGGCCGGACCCAGAGAAGAATCTACCAAAAGACCAAAGAACTGGGAAAGGCATTAACTCCTATCATCTGGTCTGGGACAGCACCTAACTAGCAATTTCAACCTGCTCACAGGCATAATTTGTGTTTGTAACTGGCTTACAAGCCACAAACCAAACAGGGGGGTGGTGGATGGAAAACCTCTGTCATGTACCACTCCTGATTGTAAAGAGTGAGGTTCTGTAGCAGGTAGGCTCTAGGGTTACCGCATATAGTTGATATCCATGTAAGAAAATGAGATCTTAAAAACCATTTTGGTTTTATAGACATTGAATAGGGTCAGGAAAGGCTGGGATTTTTATGCCTGGGTGAATCAAACACAGAATGCAAGAAATTATGTCCCTTGCTTGGTGTTGTGGAATTAACCCAGCCTGATTAATCCCAATCAGACTTTGGATGCCTTTATTAAGTCTATGGGAAATAATTTTATACAGTGAGGTTTAGAATGGATACCAGCAGCCAGGGTATAGGGCCCAGGGTGTCTTCTTTTAAAATTCAGTTGAGAAGAAGTTGTTTATTATTTTTTAGGGTTTTGATTGCCAATTGCACTTCCATGCCAGGTATTGGGGCTTCTAGGAAGTTGCAGAGATGTTTGTGTATGACAAAGTAAATGTTTTATGCATATGCTTAACATGGTAATGCATACTAAATAAAATAAAGAATTTCTGAGCAAAAAGATATGGAGAATGAATTACTGGTTTAGCTGGTTAAACCTGATCTCTCTTGCAGAGTTGTACATGTTCCTCTCCTGTATTGATATTACTTACTTTTATTACTTTTATTACTGCAAATTGTGTGCTTTTCAAATAAAAAAAAGAGATAGCTTTATTTACTGGCTGTAGAATGACTGGCATCATCTAATTCTTTCTATCCCAGCCTTACTGCCCCTGGTCTGGTTGAATTTGTAGATTACACTCATAACAAAACAAGGGAAGAATATTGTTCTTAGTACCAATCACGAAAAGATTTTAATTTAGTGGAATTGAATTTCCTTTAGGAATTGTTGAGAAAATAGAGTATGGTAAAAAAAAAAAATATGACAATGGGAATGTATCAAGCTCCCTTTATCTACAGTGCAGTACTAGACAGTTTTTTTGTTTGCACTTTTTATTGAATCACTAGCCATTAGGCTGTGGAATCATGATGATTGCTGATATGGAGCAGAGGGCATATTTCTACTGGATATGAACAAAATTGAGAGTTTCTACTTTACCTAACTTGCACCTGTATGGAACATACAGGTGCAAGGAACCGTCTAAAAAGTTAAAACAATTATTGCCAAAAAGGGATGAGCTAGGTTTGGTTCAAGTCTAGTTCATCGAATGTTAAAACCTCTAGGCTATTTGGCATTGGCTTGTGAAAAAAATGATGGGGTGTGTATTTGGGGGGGGGGGGGGTGCACTGCCTTGGGGAACCGTGTGTCAAAGCAAAAAAAAAAAAACGAATTCCCTTTTGGGAGGAAGTAGCAATTTTAATAATGCTTAAAATGAAACGTAATTAGTTTACATAAAATTCCTTCAAATAAAATTACTATGACTATGGTAATGGCTATCTTAACCTGCCTATGTAGTGATATATCAGAATGATTTATACAACCTACTGTTTTTTTCAATAATACCAAACCTTTATCAAGGATACGAGTCTGATTGGGGCGTGACCGGATGCAGATGAGAGTGAGAGTGGAGTGAGCCCGTGCAGCGTTCCTTCTCTCCTCTCCCCCGCTCCACCTATTAACCTGAAGTTGAAGCCCGAAGCCCGCTCTTGTTGTCTAACAGCGGGGGTAGCTGTGCGACCGCGCTGGATGCAGATACTGAGCTGTGTGGGACTGGGTAGCGAGCCGGCGTCAGTGAGACTGGTACATTCAGAGCCAGTGTCCTCTCCTATAGCACGCTCTGACACACGCTGACTCACTGAGACGTACTGGTAACTTGCAGGAGGAGAGGAGAGCGTCTTCCACGCCTGACGGAGGTCGGAGGTGAAGGATCAGCAGCAAGGAGGGCGAGAGCCTTTGGCCGTTACTGTGACTGCCTCCTGGAGTCTGCGAGGCTGTCGGCGGTATAAACTCCAGTAAAATAGCTGACAAAGAGTGCTCTCCCCATCGCAAGTGGGCTGAAGCGGATAAGCCGGGGGAGCAGTGAGAGGGCTTCCCTCGCTTTTTAACCCCAAGAGGACCAGGCTTCACCATTCACCAGCTCTGCTGTGCAGTCAACACTGTACCTACTAACATGTCATCATAGCCGACTCAACGGATGGGTGAGACAAGAGAGTGCTTATTTTATCTGAACTGTGTACAATATCAATTGCAAAAGTGAAAGGTGTCTTTTAAAGAGGAAGTTTTGACCCTGTGTCCCTGCTTCTCATTACCTTATCTGGACGGTGTTTATGTAATAGAGAAACTCTTTTTTTTTTTTTTTTAACTTTCAAAACAATTCCTCCAAAGAGCCCCACCTCCTTTTACTTTCCTAAGTCGTGTGGGGCTAATCCTTGGACTGTTTTTTTTTTTTTTTTTTTTTTTTTTTTTTTTTTGTGTTACCTGGTCTAGGTCAAACAGAGTTGGCAAAGGGAGCAAGGAGGAGGGGGAGGGGGAAGGAACGTATCTGTTTCTAGTCCTCCCTTTTTTTTTTTTTTTTTTTTTTTACTTTCCCCTCTTTTTTTTTGGGGGGTCCCCTACTTATCTCCCCCCCTGGTCTCCTGACTGGCGTTTCCCTAAGTTTATTTAACGGCTTGTTATAAGTAAGTCACAGCCAACTACCAACTATGCCTTCACAGCGCACCACAAAGGCCAGCCAAGCGGCCAGCCAGGCCACCCAAGCAGCAGCCAAATTGGAGAAATTTGCCCACACTCCAGGTCAAGTGTCGGGACAGACCCCCCAAAAAACCCTGTCACAAAACCAACAGTCCCAGCCCACTCGGACAGGAGGAGCGACAGGAGTTGTAGCGGGAAGGAAAAGCCAGGGGCAGTCCCAAACACCTATACAAACACCTATACAATCCCCCCAGAGGACAGTAACGGAAGGGGGTGAACCAGAGGGGGTGCCCCGGAGGCAGGAAATGGTGGGTCCACTTTTAGAGAGGGGGGCTGACAGCTCAGCTGGGACAGAGCCTTCCCTGAAGGAGGTACTAGAGGCCATTAATTCCTGCAGAGCCTCTCTGAACGACATGAACGACCAATTGAAATCAATACGGGAGGAACTTGGTCTTGTGAGAAATGAGGTACAGAAGGTCCAAGTGAGGACTACAATCCTCGAGGATAGGATGAGCCTGGTCGAAGATGACTTGGCACCTTTAAAACGTGAAGTGAGCGACATTAAAAACCTCCTTAATAAACAAATTAACAAAATGGACAAGATTGAGAACAGGATGAGAAGGAAAAATATCCGTATAGTTGGCCTTCCAGAACACTCTGAGGGCCCAGACCCCGCCGCTTTCTTAGAAAGGTGGCTGATCGAAACTTTTGGTCAGGACTCGTTCTCTTCACTTCTCGCAGTTGAAAGAGCCCACAGGGTCCCTTTTAGACCCATACAACCTGGGGCCCCTCCTAGACCCTTCCTAGCAAAATTGCTTTTTTTTAAGGACAAAGTAACAATCATACGGAAGGCAAGGGAGCTAGGAAATATTTTTTACAATGGTAAGAGGGTGTCTATCTACCCCGACTATTCGCCAGACCTTCAAAAAAGGAGATCTCAATTCGGGGAAATAAAACGCAACCTCCGCCAAGCTAATTTAACTTATGCCCTGCTTTACCCAGCCAAATTGAGAGTAATGGCTCCCGGTGGGACTTTACTTTTTGACTCCCCTAAAGGGGCTGAAGAATGGCTAACAAAATATAAGGAATGACTCTAGATGACCAGGATCAATCTAATGTGCTGAATGGACTTCTTGGGGGGGGGGGGGGGCGGGTTGTTACGGTATTTAATGGAGCGGGGGGGGGGGGCGGGTGGCGATACACAGCGATATATTTTTTTTTTTTTTTTTTTTTTTTTTTTTTTTTTTCCAAAGCTGTTTTGTCGCCCCCGGGGGGGGGGGGGGACGGGGAGGGTAGGCACGGTGGGAAGAGGTTAAAAGGTGGCGCACTCCAACGGTTTCGGGGTGTGGCAGGTTGATTCCAGGGGGAGGGTTTTTCTAAATGGGAGGGTGGGGGATGGATGGTCAGGGACGAGTAAGGGGAGGGTTAGGAATGGGGCAGATTTACTGGCACTAATACTAAGAATGTCTCAAAAGAGGGGTGTATGGGTAGGTCACATTAGAAGGCCCTCGGCCAAACCTAGGTTGGTAATGAATGTTGAATGTAATCAGAATGTCAGAATTGTTGGATGTGAATATATGGATGTGGGGGAGTGGCATAGTAGGTATGCAAGAGTATGGTTGAGGGAGAAAAAAGGTTATGTTAAAATACACACCCACACGGAAAGATTGTTTGGCACTATTTCACAAGTACTCACTAGATATCCACGTTTTGATGCTATGGCCGTCCAAAAGGATCTCACAAATGTCAAATACACTTATAAATATAGAGCATGGGAGTATGAATCAATGTTTACTGTTGAAATTATAGAGATTTTGAATCACTAATGAGTTACAATACACAGGTTAATAGGAAACAAGTCACTATTTGCTCCTGGAATATTAGGGGATTAGGCGACCCGGGAAAAAAAGCTGCAGCACTGTCCATGATTAGATCCTATGGGGTTTCTATTCTTTGTCTCCAGGAGACCCACCTTACTAAAGCCTCTATACCCAGGTTAGGGTGGAGAGAGTTTGCCCTACAGTATCACTCGGTCTATTCGTCCTTTTCAAGAGGAGTTAGTATATTGGTGAACTCAGGGACTACATTCAATTGTATCCGAAGTAGAATTGACGACGGGGGAAGGTATATCTTTTTACATTGTAAAGTCGAAAACAAAGCCGTCCTCCTGGCCAATGTGTACATCCCGCCTCCCTTTGACACCAGGGTTTTGCTCGACCTGGTCGAGTTTGTGCTGGATAGTCCGGGTCTCCCGGTTATGGTCCTTGGAGATTTCAATATGGTATTAGATCCTGTACTTGATAGGCTCCCCCCGGGGAGTCAGAGGGGTGGGCTAGTGGATAGCCGCCTCCCTCGTCTCCTAGAGGAATTGGGCCTGAAATATATTTGGAGATTGAGGAACCCCGGGATTAGGGGATACTCTTGCTTCTCCAGCACACACTCCACTCTGTCGAGGATAGACATGTTGCTCTGCAACAATGAATCGATGTCCCTGCTAGACAATATCCGGTATAGGCCAAGAAGTCTCTCCGACCACTCCCCGTTGACAGCCTCAATGGAGGTGGGGGAGAGAACTACGTATCGGGAATGGAGAATCAACCCCTCCTGGCTGGAATTAATGGGCGACCCACAAGAGGTTATACATGCTCTGAGAGAAAGCTTCGATATGAATGCTCAATCGACTTCCCAGGGGGTAATTTGGGATACAGTAAAGGCTATTCTCCGGGGTTTGCTCATACAGCAAATCTCTAGAATAAAAAAACAGTCAAGGGAGGGGGAGGAGAACGCAGCTAGAAAAGTATCCCTTGCAGAAGCGAAATACATAAAAAAATCATTATTGGTAAATTTTAATGAATGGGTAGCGGCACAAAAGGAATACCGCTCTGTCCTGCTGAGTAAAGCAGAACAAAAATATATCTTCCAGAAGCAAGCTGCTTTTGGGGAGGGGGAAGGAATAAGTAGAATGCTTGCCCATCTAGTCAGGACCAACTCTCCATCATCGATGGTCCCGATGATAGATATTGGTGCTGGCAAGACATCTTCATACACGCCAGTGATAGTGGATACCTTCAGAGCTTACTATGAGAACTTATATTACTCCAGCCAGGAGGATAAAAGCGAAGAGTGGGATAAATTTTTCGACCAATTGGCGGTCCCCTGTCTCCCTCGGGAGGACAGGGCTGTCCTTGACAGCCCTGTCACCCTGGAGGAGATACAGCGGACCGTCCGGGAAATGGCAAGTCAGAAGTCCCCGGGACCAGATGGCCTTCCCATTGAAATATATCGTCGCTACGGGGAGGTGCTTCTCCCCGAGCTTCTGAAGGTACTTAACTCATCGATGGAGGAGGGCGCACTCCCCCTGTCAATGATGGAGTCAACAATAATTGTGATTCCTAAGGAGAATAAGAACCCACTTTCTCCCGCCTCATACAGGCCTATCTCGCTCCTGAACTCGGACATGAAAGTCTTAGCAAAGGTCTTGGCAGCTAGACTTAATAAAGTTATTTGTAAGCTGGTGCATCCGGACCAATCGGGGTTTATCCCAGGAAGGTCCGCCAGTTTAAATATTAGACGGCTCTTCTTGAACCTTCAAATCCCAACGGAGGATAGTGGAAATAGGGCCATGCTTTCTCTTGACGCTGCCAAGGCCTTTGATACCTTGGAGTGGAACTACCTGTGGAGAACATTGACACAATACCAGTTCGGGCCAAACTTTGTCAACTGGGTGAGATTACTATATAGTGTGCCTGGGGCAAGAGTAAAAGTGAACAACGAATACTCCACCAGGTTTCGATTGCTGAGGGGGACAAGGCAGGGGTGCCCGTTGTCCCCCCTCCTTTTCGCCCTCGCAATCGAACCCTTGGCTCTTTCCCTTAGACTGTCCCCAGAAATTAAAGGTTTTAAAAGGGGTGATATAGAAGAAAAAGTGATACTATATGCAGATGATCTAATAATCTTGCTCAACGATACACAAGGTTCACTACGGGAGACCATGTGTAGAATTGAAAACTTCGGACTCCTGTCGGGTCTTAGGATTAACTGGGATAAATCTAATCTATTCCCGATTGACCCATTAGATATCCCCCTCCCTCAAGAGGCAGCTCAGCTACAAGTAGTCCATCAGATAAAGTACTTGGGTATAAATATTTCGAGAGATTCCAAACAATTTATTCCGGATAATATTGTCCCACTCTTGAAAAAATTTAAAGGTAAAATCCAAACCTGGAAAAAACTTCCCCTGTCAGCAGCAGGTCGCTGTAATCTAATCAAAATGGTACTTATGCCACAGCTACTATACTTACTCCATAATTCCCCAATATGGATTTATAAAAAATGGTTTAAGAAGATAGATACCTTATTCAGAGATTTAATATGGAAGGGGGGTACACCACGTATTCGTCTTAGCACGCTGCAACTTCCAAATAACGCTGGAGGAGTAGCTCTTCCGCACCCTCTGAGTTATTTCTTGGCCTCTCAGCTCCAACATATTGGGGGATGTGAGGCCACGAGAGAAGGACAAGAGTGGAAGACCCTCCTCTACAAATCAACTCACAACTCCCTGATGGAAGTTTTAGAGGCAGGGTCTTTCCTAAAGGGGCTACCAACTCAGGATTTGTTAGCAAGAGTTTGGGGACTTGCCAAAAAAATAATGGGGTATAGAGGTTTTACAGATTACTCTCCCTTGTGGGAAAATAACAACCTGTGCGAGTTAAAAAAAATGGGGACCATTAGAGAATGGGAGAGACTGGGCCTGAACTTTATCACCCAGCTCTACCAGGAGGGTCAGCTAAGAAACTTTCAGGACATAAGAGACCAATATAGGCTCCCCAAGAGGTCCTTTTTCAGATACCTGCAGGTAAGGCATGCCCTTACCGAACAGTTTAAAGGGACAACCTTTGAATGGACCAAAATCCCGGTATTACAGAGTATAGCTGAGTCGGACACTCGAAAAGGGATGATATCTAAACTATATACACATATGCATAAGGGGAACTGGGAAGTTGCCCAAACAGGAATCCATAAATCCTCGTGGGAAAGAGACGTGGGTACTATGTCTACATCACAGTGGGAAAGGATCCTCGCTTTTGCTCCACGGGTCTCTCTCTCTCACCCCCAGAAGATGTCACACCTTTTCTTACTACATAGGGCTTATTTTACCCCAGCTAAGCTGTTTAGGTTTGGCTGTAGACAAGACGACACATGTCCCAGATGCAGGAGGCCGGGCGGAGACCTTATCCATATGTTTTGGAGATGTCCAAAACTATATCGATATTGGAAAGAGGTGGTAGATAGGATTGCTCGGGTATTCAATACCAATCTTGACTTGGACCCCACCCTGTGTGTACTGGGGGGGCTTGAGCGAGAGGATAGGTCATACGAGGTTCAGCTGGCTATTATTAGATGCCTTTTTCAGGCTAGAAAACTGATTGCCCAAAAGTGGCAATCTTCAACTCCACCATCCATCTACGAATGGGAACAGAATATGGAGAGAGTGATTCTCATGGAGAGAACAACATATATTAAACAGGGAAACCTTACTAAATTTCAGTTGATATGGAAACTATGGTTGGAGAAGAATTCCACGTAGCAAAACCAATTGGACTAATATAGGAGGAGGTGTATGATGTCGAATATTATAGGAGGTATGATTGACAGGTGGCGGATGGAGGGGAAGGTGGGTGAGAGAAAGTTGGTGATGAATGGGTAGCGAGAGGGGAACACGTTTTGTAAAATACCTTTTGTAGTCTCTTTCACACAGTTTTACGTAGGTATGATGTATGTGAATGTATATAAACTGTAATGAAGGTGTACCAGAATGTTTACTTTTGTTATATGAGAAAAAATCAATAAAGATATAAAGTTTAAAAAAAAAAAGCAAAATGCAAAAAAAAAAGCACTAAAAATGCATAGGTGTGAATCAGGCCTAAAGGAGAAAAGGTGAATGAGGCATTAATCCAGCCCCTAGTTTGAACTTACTGTAGAAGGGAAGTAGCCTGCATTTGATTGATAGTGATACTGAGGTCAGGCGCTACCTGTGTTATGAATCAAGACTGACAGTACGCTACGTCACTTAATTATAATAAATGGTAACCAAAGTGTCACAAATAAGTTAAATTGTGGACTACTGTAATAGCCACCAGTGTGCGCGCAAGCGTCAATACTCAAAACGTGACAAGAAAATGTATAAACCTTCTAGAGAAACCAGAGAGAATATATATATATATATATGACATATATATGCATACACACATGCACATATAGCCTGATGTGAGTTGCCTCAATAGTAATCACTTGGGCCAGAAGGTAAGATACCTATTATATGCGTCTAGGCAAACTAGACCGTGAAACATAAAGTATAAGACATATAACTCATATAAGTGTTTGTGCTAACATCAGCTGCACCGTATGTGCCACTATGATTAGCACCGTGCTAAGTGACGTGCACATTTACTGAAAAAGGGTGTTACACATATGGTGATAACACGTAAGTGGTTCACCATACACCAAGGGTTAAAATCTCCTAAGGTTAAACGTGATAAGTAGGAATATGTCCTGTGATTTAAGTGTATATGAACGGAGACAGTTCCTATGTGCTCATATCAAAAAATAATAAATATACCAAAAAGTGAACACAGATGCAACCAAAATACAACTATTGCATAAAGCGCCTGATATAGTCAGCTGATGTGATCATAGGAGGCCCAAGCAAGAAATACTAAATGCACTAGCTATGCTATTAAGCTGTAATATGGGCTGGCTAGTTAAACCACAACATAAGCTAATACCGGTGCTGTGATTAATAATGATGCCAGTACATAATTAAGTTCCATATGCGATTATTTCAGCACAATAAATGGGATGCACTATAAAAATAGATCACATTTACACAGTGAGGCTGAGATAATGCATGTGGTTCCGTGTGCAATTGTTTCAGCAGAATAAATGGAGTGCACTATAAAAATAGGTCACATTTACACAATAAAGCTGAAATAAGTCCAACACATGCACTAGTAGAGTTTAAGCAGTCCACATTTGACATTTCCGAGAAAAAGAAGATTTGGTGAGTAAGTAGTGCTCATAATAGATTCTCAGGTGACTTCGGTGCTCCCCCTGTTGAATTTCCCACTCACCGGATACCTGCACCCCTGCAGGGGTAACAAGCCTGTAGACCACACTGGGGCTGGATCAGGTATCAGCTGACTCTGGGGTCCAGGCTTAATTCCTCCTCTGCTGGGCTTATGTAGAGGCACTCAGGTATGTTGTAATAGAAGGAAAGTGTCCTCATAGGGGGGAAGTAAAAAAAGATCCCATAGTGCAATTGTATTGCCAAGTATAAAAATAATTTATTAAAAAATCCAAAGGGTCGACACCGTCGCTGAGGACGTCACATGACGAAACGCGTCCGACGTAACCACGCAACTATGCCACCACGCACCCTTCAGGAAGTACGAGTTGCTGACACGCAGGTGGAGCGCAAGCTGACCGGACCGCAGCGTTCAGCCTTATAGCGTGCAACCGCCTGTGTTTGCCTGCATGCCCCACCAGCAGGGATTTATATATTATTGGTTTTCCCCAGCTCTGGTATTCCCTTAGGGCTGCTTGGCAACACAGCTTATCGTTTTAATTTTATTTTTAATTTTATTTTTAACCCTACCATAACCTATTTTTGTATTTTTTTCTGTTAAAACCGTCCTTTGGATTTTTTAATAAATTATTTTTATACTTGGCAATACAATTGCACTATGGGAACTTTTTTTACTTCCCCCCTATGAGGACACTTTCCTTCTATTACAACATACCTGAGTGCCTCTACATAAGCCCAGCAGAGGAGGAATTAAGCCTGGACCCCAGAGTCAGCTGATACCTGATCCAGCCCCAGTGTGGTCTACAGGCTTGTTACCCCTGCAGGGGTGCAAGTATCCGGTGAGTGGGAAATTCAACAGGGGGAGCACCGAAGTAACCTGAGAATCTATTATGAGCACTACTTACTCACCAAATCTTCTTTTTCTCGGAAATGTCAAATGTGGGACTGCTTAAACTCTACTAGTGCATGTGTTGGACTTATTTCAGCTTTATTGTGTAAATGTGACCTATTTTTATAGTGCACTCCATTTATTCTGCTGAAACAATTGCACACGGAACCACATGCATTATCTCAGCCTCACTGTGTAAATGTGATCTATTTTTATAGTGCATCCCATTTATTGTGCTGAAATAATCGCATATGGAACTTAATTATGTACTGGCATCATTATTAATCACAGCACCGGTATTAGCTTATGTTGTGGTTTAACTAGCCAGCCCATATTACAGCTTAATAGCATAGCTAGTACATTTAGTATTTCTTGCTTGGGCCTCCTATGATCACATCAGCTGACTATATCAGGCGCTTTATGCAATAGTTGTATTTTGGTTGCATCTGTGTTCACTTTTTGGTATATTTATTATTTTTTGATATGAGCACATAGGAACTGTCTCCGTTCATATACACTTAAATCACAGGACATATTCCTACTTATCACGTTTAACCTTAGGAGATTTTAACCCTTGGTGTATGGTGAACCACTTACGTGTTATCACCATATGTGTAACACCCTTTTTCAGTAAATGTGCACGTCACTTAGCACGGTGCTAATCATAGTGGCACATACGGTGCAGCTGATGTTAGCACAAACACTTATATGAGTTATATGTCTTATACTTTATGTTTCACGGTCTAGTTTGCCTAGACGCATATAATAGGTATCTTACCTTCTGGCCCAAGTGATTACTATTGAGGCAACTCACATCAGGCTATATGTACGTGTGTGTATGCATATATATGTATGCATATATATATATATATATATATTCTCTCTGGTTTCTCTAGAAGGTTTATACATTTTCTTGTCACGTTTTGAGTATTGACGCTGGCGCGCACACTGGTGGCTATTACAGTAGTCCACAATTTAACTTATTTGTGACACTTTGGTTACCATTTATTATAATTAAGTGACGTAGCGTACTGTCAGTCTTGATTCATAACACAGGTAGCGCCTGACCTCAGTATCACTATCAACTATTTTAAGGATAAAGCTTACCCTTTCCCCTGAGGTGGCAGTAACCTAGATAAATTCCACCTAAGAGCGGCTTACCACACACAAATTTTAGCCTGCATTTGAGCTATTGAATCTATTTCTTGCAAAACAAAGACATAATTCTTGCATTTTTTATTAGGATAACTAACATAAACAAATGGCAGAAAGAGATTTTACATCTACTTTTACTTTGTATAATCATTTAACATGTAAAAACGCTTTTATTCATTTATTTATTTTTGTGTAGGGATGATAAAATTGGCCTGAATTCCTGGATTCAATTCCAGTACATCAAACTCATCATAAAATCTGGAAATTGCAAACCTTAATTATGGCCATTTTTAAGTCTAATTCCCCGTACACACGATAGGATTTTCTGACGGAAAATGTTTGATAGGAACTTGTTGGAATTTCCGACCGTGTGTAGGCTCCATCGGACATTTTCCATCGGAATTTCCGTCACACAAAATTTGAGAACTGGTTCTCAAATTTTCCGACAACAAAATCCGACAATCAGAAATTCCGATCGTGTGTACACAATTCCGACACATGAAGTTCCACGCATGCTCGGAATCAAGCAGAAGAGCAGCACTGGCTGAACTTAATTTTTCTCGGCTCATCGTACTTGTTGTATGTCACTGCGTTCTTGACATTCGCAATTTCCCACCAATTTTGTGTGACCGTGTGTATGCCAGACAAGTTTGAGCCAACAAGTTTGAGCCAACATCCGTTGGAAAAAATCCATGGATTTTGTTGTCGTAATGTCTGATTAAAGTCCAATCGTGTGTATGCGGCATTATAAGGAAGGGATTGTCAAATTAAAGTCATAGAAAACTGCTGCTGGCATGGGAGACAAGTATTAATGAAACTAGTTAGTCTCATATATATATATATATATATATATATATATATATATATATATACTCTGCATCCATTGTAGCCTATATCTACATTGCATTCGGTGGTGTACTATTTCTAATACACTTCAGGCAATGCACTAATATATCTTTATATATATATATATATATATATATATATATATATATACTATATATATATATATATATATATGTATATACTCTGCATTATTTGATTATTTGTAGCCTATAGTTCATTCGGTAGTGTACTGTTTCTAATACACTTTAGACAGTGTGCACAGTTTTTACTACACGTCTGGGGCTGTACACAGTATACAATACAGTGCAAAAATAACAAATATAGGTGCACAATTCCAAAAAATGTCAATAGGTGTCTCCCAATGCCATATTTAAAATAATTAAATATCATTAAAAACAATATTCACAAGAAAATGATAAAGTCCATAAACAGCCAATATAGATCAGATGTAGTCTATATAAGGGAGTTAGGTCAGGTATATATGAGAACTTTATCCATTAGAACACACAGGGCAGCCTTCAGGGTAGAACAGAAACAAATGTGTTCAGGAACTGTAGAGCAAAAAAACTAATGGAGAAGGCGCCTCTGGGTGTAGTAGTTAAGCATATAAGGTTTTTATTAGTTCAGCAATAACAATGCACTCACATTTGTGAAGAGATATACAGGCATGGTAGATGTCACTATGGTATGGCGAATCCCCAGCATGGTGTGTGTGTCATCTGTCCAGATGGATCAATAGAAGCGCTTCCGTATGGTGGTGAGGGCCGGCTCCGGAAGGCAGCCTCAGAACGAGGCTTGGATCGCAGGTTGTGACTGGCTCAGGGGGTCATTGCCTTCCGGAAGCCAGCCCTCACCACCATACGAAAGTGCTTCTATTGATCCATCTGGACAGATGACACACACACCACGCTGGGGATTCGCCATACCATAGTGACATCTACCATGCCTGTATATCTCTTCACAAATGTGAGTGCATTGTTATTGCTGAACTAATAAAAACCTTATATGCTTAACTACTACAATACAGTGCAGCCATAGTACAGTTTCTAATACAGTGCAGGTGGTGTACACAGTATCTAATACAGTGTGTACAGTTTCTACTACACTTCTGGTGGTGTACACAATATATAGTACAGTGCAGCCATAGTACAGTTTCTAATACAGTGCAGGTGGTGTACACAGTATCTAATGCAGTGTGTACAGTTTCTAATACATTCCAGGTGGTGTACACAGTATCTAATACAGTGTGTACAGTTTCTACTACTTTTCTGGTGGTGTACACAGTATCTAATACAGTGTTTACAGTTTCTACTACACTTCTGGTGGTGTACACAGTACACAATACAGTGCAGCCATAGTACAGTTTCTAATACAGTGCAGGCGGTGTACACAGTATCTAATACAGTGTATACAGTTTCTATTAATTTTATGGTGGTGTACACAGTATCTAATACAGTGTGTACAGTTTCTAATACACTTCAGACCGTGTACACAGTATCTAATACAGTGTGTACAGTTTATACTACTTTTCTGATGGTGTACACAGTACACAATACAGTGCAGCCAGAGTACAGTTTCTAATACAGTGCTAGCGATGTACACAGTATCTAATACAGTGTGTACAGTTTCTAATACACTTCAGGCGGTGTATTAACATATATATATATATATATATATATATATATATATATATATATATATATATATATATATATACTCTGCATTCAGTGTAGCCCATATATACATTGCAATGTGGTGTTGCAAAACAAAAAATAAATCATGTCCGGAAAGGCCACCAAGGATAGGCAGATGCTCACAGGCCACTAAAAGCGTGCAATCAGCCTCTGTGTCTACAGTCAACAGTGGTGGTTGTGGACAGGGTCCATCCTCTGCAGGTGGCCGTGGGATTGAGCCACAACATACAGAAGAGTTGGTGAAGTGGATAATGAAGCCATCCTCATCCTCCTCATCCTCTGTCACCCAGGTTCAGAGTAGTTTGCCTTCCAACGCAGCTTCCAAAGCAGCCTATTCCACCGGGTCCTTGTCCACAGTCTCTCCTTTCATAGCCCCACCATCATGCCCTGAGGAGTCCCCAGAATTATTCGACCACAGTGTTGTGTACATACTGCTGGAGGATGCATAGCGATTTGAAGGCTCTGATGTTGTTGCCCAGGTTGAGGAAGGAGGGGATTATGAGGTCACTGACTGTACTTGGGTGCCTGAGAGAAGAGAGCAGGAAAGTGAGGAGGAGGCAAAACTCTAATGAGGCAGGCTGTCCACTAGGGAGCAGCTTAAGGGCAGCCATCCTATTGCATCACACCGCAGAGCTCTGCAGGTGCAGGGCGCTGCCGACTCCCTGCTGACTTTTAAAAGTTCCTTGGTGTGGGCCTTTTTCGACACATGTGCAGAAGATCACACCGTTGCTGTTTGCAACCTATGTCTAAAGGCGGATCAAGCATGGCCAGAACAGCAGCCGCTCTGGCACCACAACAGCACTTGAAAAACCCACATCAAAGAAAAAGGCAGACTTCTCCTTGCTCCTCATCTGGGATCTCCAACCTGTCAGGGCTTGGCTCACCCCTTCCTTCTCTGAGCTGGTCGCTCAGCTGTCGGTTAATTGCCCACTCCTTTTTTTCCACAGTGACTCACCTGTTGATGATATCCTGCTCATCAGTCCTGCTTACTTAAGCTGTCCAGCCCAGATGATCTCTGCCTTTGCCTGGTCAATATCACAGAGATTCTCTCCTGTGTGCCTGTTTAAGACTTGCTTGGCTAACATTCCTTCTGGCTCCAGATCCTGCTTGCTGTTCCACTGCACTGATTCCTGGCTTCCTGACTTTCTGGCTTGTCTGACTATCCGCTCCAGTTACCGAACATGTTTTGCCTATGTTTGTTCTATTTACTAAGTGTCTGAGTCACACGGCTCACCTGGTATCTCCCACTGTGGCTGCTCCGGTACAACCTGTGTTGCAGGCCATCCCTGCTGCTGCTCCAGTCTCTGTGCAGGCACCCGCTTTGAGTATTACCTCAATAAGAGGTATGTCTGCTTCCCAAGCAATTTGGGGGTGAGCCAATCCAATGCAGGGGGTTTCTCAACCAGGTTGAGATACACTTGGAGATGCTGCCCCAGACGTTTCCCATGGACAGAAGCAAAGTAGGTTTCATGATATCTTTGCTTTCTGAGAGAGCCTTAGCCTGGGCAACCTCTCTATGGGAGAGACACAAAAACCCATTGTCCAGTGTTACCCAGAGTTTGTGGCTTCTTTTAAAACGTTTTTTGACATTCCCGCATACTCCACTTCTGCTGCCAAGTGCCTCATGTTCATCAAACAGAGTACAAGAACTGTTGCTGATTATGCCATTGAATTTTGTACTCTGGCAGCAGAGATTGCTTGGAACAATAAGGCCCTCGTGGCTGCTTTTTCTCATGGTCTCTCGGATACCATAAAAGATGAGATAGCAGCCCAAGATACCCACAGAGCTGGAGAAGTTGATCACATGAGCTCTTGCGGAAGCCTCCTGTATATTTGTCTCCAAGATTTTGCAGTACCACCCTTGCCTCCCTCACCTCCCATGCCTCCTGGTACCGAGTTGGTCAGTGAAGGTGAACCCTTGGCACTTGGGCTTCACGCGTCTCTCTGCGGATGAGAAAGCCCTTAGGAGGAGGGAGAGATTGTGCCTTTATTGTGGCCAGGCAGGTCACTTTTTGAAGTCTTGTCCTACGCGTCCAGGGAATGCCCAAACCTTGAGGTCCTGTCATGGACAGACCTTAGGAGGTGTTGTTTCGTCCCTAGTTATCCAGAAGGATAAGCCCCTGGTTCCGGTTACCCTTTCTTGGGCTGAGTCATCCGTCGAGATACAGGCTCTAATCGACTCTGGGGCTGCAGGCCTGTTCATTGATGCTGCCTTTGTATTGAAGCACTCAATTCCACTGCAGCTGCATGCCACTCCACTTGCCATTGAGTCTCTTGACGGGAGACCTCTACAGCCTGCCCATGTGACTAATGAGACTGTGCCGTTGTCCATGGCCATAAGGGCTCTTCACCATGAGATAATTCAATTCTAAGTTATTTCCTCACCTAAATTTCTGATGGTTATTGGTTATCACTGGTTACAGAGGCCAACCCCTCTTTCGATTGGCTTTGTACTGAGGTTATTTCCTGGTTGCCACAATGCAGTAAGACATGCATTCAGAAGGTGGCTAAGGTCCTGTGCACCACTTCACTCTCCTCCCTGCCGGACCTTTGCCAAAGGTCAAGCCGGTAGTTTGCCTCCACGCCGGTTGTATGATTGCACAGTTGACCTTCAACCTGGTGTCATACCCCCTCATGGCCGTGTTTACCCTTTGTCGGTCCCGGAGGATAGAGCCATGGAGGAGTATGTTGCAGACGCACTTTCTCAAGGTTTTATCCGCAAATCCTCATCTCCTGCCAGTGCTGGCTTCTTCTTTGTGAAGAAGAAGAGTGGTGAACTGAGACCTTGAATTGATTATAAGGGTCTCATTTGTCTCACGATTAAGAATGCTTATCCAATTCTATTGATTACGGAATTATTTGACCGCTTCAAGGGAGCAATGGTTTTCACAAAGCTTGATTTAAGAGGAGCATACAATCTTGGGAGGATTAAGGAGGGCGACAACTGAAAAAATGTGTTTAATACCAGAATAGGCCAATATGAGTACCTCGTAATTCCATTTGGCCTTTGCAACAGCAGTTTTCTAGGAATTTATCAACAATGTGCAGCTATGTGTGGTGGCTTATCTCAACGATATCCTCATATTTTCCAAGTCCCTAAAGAAGTGCGAGTTCCATCGTTAACAGGTTAAATTCCTGGGTTATGTAATTTCCACTGCTGGTTTTTCGATGGACCCAGAGAAACTTTCAGCAGTCATAAAGTGGCCCTGACCTGCAGGTATACATCCTCTGCAAAGTTTTCTTGGCTTTGCCAATTATTATCAGAAGTTTATTTGTAACTTCTCATCCCTGGTCAAACCCCTGACTGATATGACCAGAATGGACAGTAACCCAAAAAGGTGGTCTCCGGACTCCGTTAAGGCCTTTTAAAGTCTCAAGGCTGCCTTTGTTTCTGCTCCTGTGTTGGCACATCCTGATCCTACGTTACCCTTTATCCTTAAGATTGATGCTTTGGAGACTGGAGTTGGTGCCCTTCTGTCTCAACGTCCTACCTCTGAGAGCGCTATGCATCCGTGTGGCTACTTTTTCAAGAAATTGTCACCAATTATGAGATTGGGGACCGAGAGTTGTTAGCAATCATTTTAGCCCTTAAGGAATGGAGGCATCTCCTTGAAGGTACCACTGTGCCGGTTCTCATTCTTACTAACCATAAGACTCTCACATTCTTGTATGAGGCTAAACGCCCCTCTCCCAGAAGGGAGCGATGGGCTCTTTTCCTTTCAAGTTTCAATTACATTGTCTCATTATTACCCGGTACTAAGAATGTAAGGGCTGACGCTTTGTCACAACAACAGGGTTAGTCAGTTTGTGTCCGGGTTCTGGCAAGCCTTTAGTGCACAGTTGGGAATTCATCTTTCTTTCTCCTCTGCATCTTACCCACAGCCTAATAGGGCTGCAGAAGGAGCCAACCAGTCCCTGGAGCAGTTCCTACGATTCTTTATTTCTGACCATCATAACAACTGGTCAGACCTCTTACCTTGGACAGAGTTTGCTCACAATAGCGCAGTTCATGTGAACTATGGTTTCCAACCTTCCATGTTGCCTGACTCATTTGTTCCGCAGATCATTCCTGCATTAGAGGAACATCTCTGTGGTCTTCCTTTCACTTGGGCACAAGTCCAAGAGGCTATGCGATATTCCAATGATAGGTACAGACTCCATACTGACCGCAGATGTCTACCAGGTTGGGGATAGGGTCTGGCTGTCATCTCACAACCTCCGACTCCATGTTCCCTCTCTGAGGTTGGCACCTCGGTTTATTGGTCTTTTCTGTATTCTCTGCAGGATTAACCCAGTGGCTTATGCTTTAGACCTTCCTTCTAATATGAGTAGTATCTCAAATGTATTCCATGTCTCCTTATTAAAAACTTTGGTCTGCAACCGCTCTACTACCTCGGTGCCACGTCCTCACCCTGTACAGGTTAAGAACCATGAGGAGTATGAAGTACAGTCCATTGTTGACTCCCATAGGTTCCATGGACGCATACAGTACCTGGTGCATTGGAAACGGTCCGGCCCAGAAGGAACGCTCTTGGGTCTCATCCTCGGACATACATGCCCCTGTCCTCCTCCGTGATTTCCATAGATGTTTTGAGGGGAGTGGTCATTGAGGAGGGGGTACTGTCAGGGCTGAGCTCAGCCCTTCCTTCTCTGAAACAGCCGCTCAGCTGTTGGTTAATTGCCAGCTCCTATCGCTCCACAGTGACTCACCTGTTGGTGATATCCTGCCTGTCAGTCTGGCTTTCTTAAGCCGTCTAGCCCAGATGATCTCAGCCTTTGCCTGGTCAATATCACAGAGATTCTCTCCTGCGTGCCTGTTAAAAAATTGCTTGGCTGATGTTCCTTCTGGCTCCAGATCCTTCTTGCTTTTGCACTGCACTGATTCCTGGCTTCCAACTTTCTGGCTTGTCTGACTATACGTTCTGGTTACCAAACTTTGGTTATGTTTTGACTATGTTTGTTCCATTTACTTTTATTATTAAATAAGTGTGATTTACTTGTAAATCTGTCTCGGTCTGATACATGGTTTCTGACACAACTATACCTCCAGTCCTCTCAAAAACCTGCACTGGGAGGAATGAAGGTATAGAAATAGGTGTCCAAAGTACTTTCAGCCAATCTGCTAGCAGTACACCACCAATTGATTTTAGCAGGCAAATTTTCCTACCCCAGTTGCTGAACCATAATATAAATTTGGTCCCAGCATCCACATGCTCAGCGTCTAAATTGGGGGCGTGGCTAACCGCCGAGGGGAATGGACGCTTAGTCTCTCAGCTCCTGCACCGAGCGGAATACGGACAGGAGCCACATTGGGGCAGAGATTCTGTCAGCTCTTCAGGGGCAGGCTCAGAGGTGGTTGATGCCACGCCATTCAGCCAGGAATGGTTGTATGCGACAATGGCACCAACCTTCTCTCCACCCTCCTACAGGGACACTTGAATGCTTCCAGCGACCCCCCACACCCGGGGGAACCAGACCGGAGGGTCCAGGAAACGAAAAGATTTCAAAAAAATTCAACCAAAAAAATGAAGAGAAAAGAATTTAAACAACCCAAAAGAATAGACGATTTCTTCCCCTCACCGCAGGGAGGAAAAATCCAAGATGGCGCCTGCGGCGCCTCACAGCACACAGGGCCGCTGCACACTGCTCACTCCTATACCGATCTCCCTGACAAAAATTGAGGACTCCTCACTGCCTCAAGGAGACCAACCAAGATCCCCTCCTTCATCTGGATCGTCGTCCACCACCAACAGCCCTGCTAAATTGCGGATGCGATTAGACAGCACTGACCAACACCCTGAGGTAAGGCCTGCATTAGACCTGCTACCCTCTCAAACGCCCTCTGCCTCCCCCATAGCAGCATTCCCGCATCAAATCAACCAGTCATTGATACCATGTTAAAGGAGATGCTGATCTTCCTGCACAGCTCACTCCAGCATGACATCTCCTCTATGTTTGCAGCATTTCAGATTGAGCTGACACACGCGGGCCGCAAGCTAGGCCGAGTTGACACTCAGATGGGTGCCATGACTGAAACAGTTAATGACCTAGTGGACGCTCATGACCACACACGTGACGAACAACAATGGATGAGGGCCAAAATGGCGGATCTCGAGGACCGCTCGAGACGAAACAATGTAAAAATTAGAGGCATCCCTGAATCAATCCTCCCCTCAGATTTAAATTCGTACGCCAGACAACTCATCTCTGCAATTCTACCAGACCTGCCTCAAATCGAAACCATAGTCAATCGCATTCATCGCTTACCGAAACCCCCACACCTACCCCCTGAGGTACCTTGAGACACCCTGATGAGAATTCACTTTTTCCATACCAAAGACATGCTGCTGGCTCAATCTAGAAGCATGGGCCAACTCCCACCACCCTATGCTCAGCTCCAACTTTTCGCTGATATCTGTCAGTACACGCATCAACAGAGGCGACAACTTCAGACCATCACAAAACCTCTTAACAACCACAAAATCCTGTACCAGTGGGGTTTTCCGACCAAGTTGATAGTCACTAGAAACGGCGCCCGCCACAACATCCACACAGTGGAAGAAGGCATAAAAATGCTCAGAACCTGGGGTATCATCCCGGAGATTGTTTCCACTGATCCACAAATGTCCACTTCCAACCCTCCAGCATTCGCAAATCACCAACGCTCTACGTTCAATAAATGAACCAAGGACAGTGCTGACCCAATACAATTGTTACACCGCATTCCGCTCGGTGCCTGCTCGTTGCAGCTAGTTCACGGACTTACCCCCAGATCTTGATTGGCAGTTGTCTGATACACTGCTGGTCCCCCCTACCCCCTCCCCAACTTACCGTACTGTTTGTTGTTTCTTCTTCTAATCTTTTTCTCCCCCGCATACCTTGACCCCCGAGAGCACAGGAACCTCAGTCACTGAGTCTACATTGAAACCGTAACCTTGTCAACTCTCCACAACCTAAAGGACAAAGCATCGCCTCCACCTTCCGTTCAGCCATACCAGAAACTGTGAGTACTTCCTTTTCTTCTTGAACCACCGCACCCCATACACACAATGCCTAAGTTCCTCTCCCTCAATGCAAAAGGGTTAAACCACCCAGCTAAGAGAACATCCCTGTGACGTACAGCTCGTGACTCCCACTGTGATGTCCTCCCACAAACAGTTCACCCATGTGTTTAAGGCTTCCGGTCCTGATAAGAAAGGAGGAGTTATGATAGCCTTCAAAAACACTTGCTCCTTCACCCTCCATGACAGCCTCTACGATACAGACGGCAGATACCTGGCCATTGTTTGTGACCTGAACAACGTCCGATACACCATTGTTAACCTCTACGCTCCAAATAAAAGGCAAATTCACTTCCTTTCCAAACTCATGAAAAAAATCGTCAAATTTAAATGAGGCCAACTTATCATTTGTGGCGATTTTAATATAGTACCTGACTGCTCCATTGACTCATCCTCAAGCTCGAAAAGACTAACTTCCCCTATGGGATCCTTCATCAGATCTCAAGATCTGTTCGACGTATGGAGATGCCACCACACAACGGAAAGAGACTACTCGTTCTTTTCCCCCCGACATAATTCCTATACCCGCATCGACTACTTACTTGTGGATAAATGGACTCTGCCAAAAATTTCCTCCTCCACCTTGGACACCATTACATGGTCGGACCACGCACCAGTCACCATTACCTTAGAAGACTCACCAGCACTCTCCCGAACACGGCTCTGGAGGGCCGACGCTGTGATCATCGCTTCTACAACCCACTCCTCCTATATCAAAGACTGTTTGGTAGAATTTTTTACTAATAATGTTGGATCTGTTCAAGATAGTACCGTTCTTTGGAACGCCCATAAGGCATTCATTAGGGGGATCCTTATACAACTCAATGCCAGAGAGAGGAGGAAGAGATCACAGCGTCTAAACCTACTGACCTCAGAAATCAAAACGCTAGAACAATTAAACCAGTCCTCTCCTACCCTGACAACTAAAGCTAAATTAGACTCCCTCAGGCTAGAACTCAGATTTCACCTCCTACAATCCTATGAAAGGGCCCACAAATTTTTCAAAATGCAACACTACTCTACAGGAAACAAAGCAGGCAAACTTATGGCAAATAGAATTAAAGGCCATTATGCTAAATATAAAATTGCACATCTCTTCCACCCAGCTACCAAAGAAAATGTGCTAGATCCCCAAAGCATTGCAGATGCATTTAGTCACTATTACAACTCTTTGTACAATCTAAAAGAGGACACATCTGTTTCCCAACCTTCCCCTCAAGACATAGACTCGTTCCTTCAGGAAATTAACCTACCAAAATTATCGCAAGACCAATTGACCTCACTCAACACCCCGTTCACTGACCAGGAAGTTGCAACAATAATTAAGTCTCTTCCGTCCAACAAATCTCCCGGCCCAGACGGCCTTACTAATAACTATTACAAACAATTCAGTTCGACTCTTGCACCCTTCTTGACTACAGTATGTAATGACGCTGCCTCTTCCTCCTCTCTCCCTCCCGAAATGCTTAAAGCTCTAATTGTCACGTTGCCGAAGCCAGGTAAGGAACCAACTCAAGCACAAAACTTCCGACCCATCTCGTTACTAAATTTAGATACGAAAATTTATGCTAAATTAATAGCTAACAGATTACTTGAAATTATGTCCCAATTGATCCATAAAGATCAGTCAGGCTTCACCAAGGGCAGACAGGCATCTGATGCCACAAGGCGAATTGTTAACATTATTCACACAGCTGAGACGAGCAGAACGCCTTCTCTGCTCCTCTCTTGGACGCAGAGAAGGCGTTCGAAAGAGTCCACTGGCAATATCTCCGAGCCACCTTATCTAAATTTGGATTCCAGGGTCCAATCCTCTCAGCCATCATGGCTTTTAACTCTTCCCCCTCCGCACAGGTATATACTTCTGAAATGCTTTCCAAACCCTTTTCCATCACGAATGGCACCCGCCAAGGCTGCCCGCTCTCCCCATTCATTTTCAACCTGGTGATGGAACCTCTGGCGGAACATGTTCGTCAAGCTCAGTCCATCTCCGGTTTCCAGATAGGTGATATAGAACACAAGATAAATCTTTTTGCAGACAACGTCATTTTGATGATTACTAACCCCCATTCCTCACTGGCTTCGGTACAACTCCTTTTGCAGAGATTTAGTAATGTGTCATACTACAAGGTTAACGAACACAAGTCCTACATTCTAGATTTGGGCATAGATGCCGTCACAAGCAATCTTTTACGCAACACATACCCCTACCCCTGGGCTGACAAAGGTATCCCATATTTAGGAATCACACTGACCAAATCCACGAACAATCTTTTCTCGCTTAACTACATAGAAGCCAAACAAATGTTACTTACTTCTAAGCTTGCTAAACACGAATTCTCATGGGCTGGCCACCTGGTGGCATTCAAAATGATGGTCTTACCAAAGCTCTTTTACACATTTAGGGTACTGCCCATCCCACTCTCAGCTTCATACCTTGCATCCCTTCCATCCATCGTGAGCCAATACGTCTGGCAAAGGAAAAAATCTAGATGTAACCATGCTAAGCTTATAAAACATAGATCCAGAGAAGGGATGGAATACATTGACATAAGGGATTACTACCTAGCGACGATTTTGTCGCAATTAAAAAATTGGATGCTTCCTACACCCACTACATTATGGGGCTCTATTGAAAATGCAGAAACACCAGGTCCAAATCTCCTAACCTGGCTACTTAGCACAACTACTTCACCCACCCCCTTCTTACAACACTATTCTCCCCCTGTGCAGGCCTCCATCAAGGCATGGAAAACACTACATCACACCAAATGGTCGCATCTTCCGACCAAACAAATCCACATTCCTCTCAATGCTCTACAACACCTTACCCTGACCTACATTTCCCACACTGGATTACAGCCCAGGTATCCTCCACCCAGGAACTACGCACCATAATCAACAACAAATCCTTTCAACAAATACAAACTGAACTTGGAGCCCCCACTAAAGACTTCTTGACCTACCTCAGACTACAAAAATGCCTTGCGGCATACTCCTCAATGGAAGGAAACCTTCCCATAAAACTATGGGAATATTTCTTCTCTACTAACTTATCTACTAAGGTTGTAACCATCATTTACTCCACCCTACAGGAAAAACAAGTATTTTTTTAAATTTAAGCCCCTTCTGGATTGGGAGTTGGACCTACAGCTCCAATTCTCAGACCAACAGTGCCTTTCCGCAATCAACTCCGTATACAAAGCTACTTCCTGCACTTCACTATGGGAACTCACGCAAAAAACACTTATGAGACGGTACATGACCCCTCACAGAATAGCCAAATTCCACAAACCCACTTCACCTGACTGCTGGAGAAACTGCGGTCAATCAGGTACTCTGCTACACATTCTATGGTCCTGCCCCCTGATACAACAGCTCTGGCACGACATTCAAGACATACTTCAGGAAATCCTACACTTCCTATCATCCTATCTCCACAGTTAGCCATACTCAACCTCACTATTGATGACTTACTTCCAGCTCATAGACATGTAGTCACACATGTCCTACTAGCCACGAAACTTATGCTCACAAGAAACTGGAAAACTAACTCTATCCCACTTAGAGCAGATATTGTTAACCTAGTCCACACTCACTTTACCTATGAGAGTGCACTTACGAATAAGACTCACAAACATTCCAAAACTATACAACTCTGGACCCCCTGGTCCACTTGGTACACTGAAAAATTGAAACATTGCTGATCTAAATTTATAACCTTCGGATGATCCTGCTGCTCTCTCTCTCTCTCTCCCCACCTTGCTCCCTACCCTTCTTCCCCCGTCCCCTCCCTTTCCTCCCTTCCTTTACTTTAAACTTAACATAATTTTGACTCGGGTCATTTGCATGCATATGCGTTTGTTTACAACTCTTACAATTGATCACCTATCCTGTCACCAAGATACTTGCCCACCAACGGCCTCAATTGTGACATGCCCACTAGGTGGAACTCAACTTTGGCGATTCTGAAGCCAGCTTCTGCATTATATGGTGCAGGAATCTCAAACTTAACATTACAGATTGTAAGTTTAGTCACGTTTTCAATGCCTTTACTTCAATTTTTAGCAAAGTTTTGACTCATGTCATTTTCATACACACTGTATGTTTGGTTTACGACTCTTACAATCGATTGGAATGGCCACCACCACCAATTTTTCTGCCCCTGTTTAACAGGAGCATATAATTACAATTTTTGATATAATATTTCACAGCAGGACTTGTAACTTGTAAAGTTCAATAAAAAAAATATATTTGAAATAAAAAAAAAAGTGAAGGGTTGCAGTGTGCTGGCTCCACCAAAACCAAAGGGCCATATCATTAAAATGTTTGATATAATATTTTTCACAGCAGGGCCCGTTCCTGCTCCCAACAAGAGTAACTGTGAGGGGTTACAGTGTTCTGGTACCACCAACACCTAAGTCCCAGTTTTTCTGCAGAGTATGTAGGGCAGGCCGTATAGTATATATACTGCTGTTCAGAGTGTATAGTGCCTGGGGGCCTGCGGGGCCACCACGCAATTTAAAAAAATAATTGGTGCAGGGTTCTCCTTAATATCCATACCAGACCTGAAGGGCCTGGTATGGATTTTGAGGGGGGACATTCACGCCATTTGTTTTTGGTATTTTTGGTATTTTTATCTACATTACCGGGATCCGACAATACATTACAGCCATGAGCAGTTTTAATTTGAATTTTTTTCCTTTAGAAATAAAATTTTGCTGTGGTACTGTTATAAACATGGGAAAAATGTGCTACTTTACAGGCATACTAAGGACACCCCCCCCCCCCCCCCCATGCACGATATATAAAGAAATATTTCATTTTTATTGTTTCTCTTTAAGCATTATTAAAATAACTGCTCCCAATAAAACTGCAGTAAAAACGGAGCGCTATATTTAATACAAAAAATATAATAAAAAAGAGAAACAAGTCCTTCATAATAGTCCATAAACAATGTGCAATGAAATATTCACTGGGAGGCCCCACGGATGAGTCAAGAAATGCTACAGAATATTGCTAAAAAAGGAAAGAAATTCTCCACCTTCACCCCAGCACATAAAGCCTCTTACACCAAGATGTTGACCATCCAGAAACAAGCGGTCAAACAGCTCTCAAATGGCCCAAAGGCAACATCAGGCTTCAACAATATCCTATGATGATCATAGACTGCCGATGCTCTTTTTTTTAAAGTAGTAATAATTTATTTATAACATTTTTCAAAAATTATACATTGCTGTACAAAGAGATATACTTTCAACTTTTGATAGTACAGAGTGTTGTATATATAAACTTGTGGAACTGAACGTGGATACAGGTATGTTCACATCTAAAGCCCCATACACACGGTCGGACAATCCGCGGACCAGGTCTGTCGGACCATGTCCGTCATACTTTGTCCGATGTTGGTTTTGCGTACACACGGTCGGACAAAGTTGTCGGAAAATTCGATCATTCTGAACGTGGTGACGTTTGTTGCCTACGACGGGACTACGTAGAGGCTAGTAGCCAATAGCTTTGGTCTTGTAATGTGATCTGAGCATGCGTAGCACTTTGTCCGGTCGGACAACCGTACACACGATCGGATTTGGTGTGATCGGACCGTGTTGTCGGAAAATCTTTCCAGCAGGAGATAAGACTTTGTCCGTCGGTCAAACCGACGAACACTGTCCGATGGTGCATACACACGGTCTGATTTTTCAACAACCTTGTCCGATCGGACAGAATCCATGAAAAAGTCCGACCGTGTGTATGGGGCTTAAGTGTCATCCAACAATGGGTCATTTAAACATAGTTATCATACCATATCCTATGGTAAACAAAACGAAAAAAAATAATGTATAGTTCTGAGTCATAACAATACAAAAGAGAGAGGGAAGCAAAGTACAACATAACCAGGATATGGCACCAGGAGGTTTAGGGGGCTTGAAGGTTGTCAGATTTAAGGGGGTAAACAGACTCGTCCCATGTTTTCCATATTTTATAAAAGATGGGTAGTGTGTCCTCGATTTTAGCGGTCAAGTGTTCCATCCTACGTATATCCGTCATTATGGAAAGAAAGTGATGGAATGTGGGAGGAGAGGTGGTCCCAATGTCTAGGATAAAGGACATCAGTTTCTGTGACGCTTTAGATATTCCTGGGAGAGGGAGGCCTAGAAGGAGATGTACGGGGTTCAAAGATATGGGTGTAGATAATAATGTTTGTAGGAGGTCCTGAATCTTAGTCCAAAAAGGGCCAATGAGAGGGCATTCCCAAAATATATGAAAGTGGGAGCCTATGGACTCACCGCATCTCTAGCAAGCATTGGAGGTGTCTGGGTTGCAGGCATGCAACAATCTGGGGTCCTGTACCAGAACATCAAAATCCTAATGGCAGTTTCCCTCTGTACTACACAATTGGTCGCTGCAGTATGTGAGACCATTTTTTCATGTAATTATGTGTCAGTTCCGTTAAAGGTAGGGTTTCATGCACAATTTTGTAAATAGAAGAGGTTTGTTTCTGCCGATGCTCTTCCACCACAAAAGGCCTCTCCAAATCAGGGTCCAGATCACCAAACAAAAGAGTAGTTGATGAGTAGTAGAATTCCAGCAGTGGTAGTGAGTCAGACAGTAAATTTATCTACACATGTTTGGTACAGACATAGATCCATGCTCCTTTCATGGCTTTGCCTGTGAAACATTTGACATAACAGACATCAGAGGGGTTTTTCAGGAGGCTAGTGTGCAGTCTGAATGCCTCCTAATGAACCACTTAGGTATCATCCTTAAAAGTTAGGTATCCATTAGCAAGGGATTACTACACTGATTCCCATATTCATAAAAAAGAACCAGAACGCATGCGCTGTTTAGGTGTTTTTCAAATAACGCATGTGATCCGGAGAATGTAAATTCACTATTGCTTTATGCGGTATTTACCACATAAAGCAAAAACGCTTGTGAATTCCATGTAAAACTAGAGTGAAAGTCAATTTACAAAAAGAAAAAAAAATGCATGAGGTAAGTAAGAAGTTGTCCCGGCATGCAATATTTAAGGAACCGGCAGCCGCCGGCATCCTTAACCACCAGTAAACAACATCGTTGTTAAAGAGTAGGTGGCTCAGAAAGTCAGGAAAGGAGGGTGCAAAGGGGGCGCCCATCCCTCCCGAACCATACCAGGCCACATGACCTCAACATGAGGGGGGTGCTTTGGGACAGAGGGGCTCTGACCTCCCAAAGCACCTTGTCCCCATGTTGAGGGCATGTGGCATGGTATGGTTCAGAAGGGGAACCCCCACTGACAGCTGAATGTATAAAAAAAATGCTGGTAATAAAAACTTAAGAAAAAAAATGGTGTGGGGTCCACCCAAAATCCATACCAGACCATTATCTGAGCATTCAGCCTGGCAGTTGAATGAGCAATTGATGAGTGAGCACCCTCTCCTGAACCATACCAGGCCACATGCCCTCAACATGGGGGGTGCTTTGACCTGCCAGACTGCATGCTCAAATAAGGGTCTGGTATGGATTTTGGAGGGACCCCATGCCCTTCTTCTTTTTGGGGGGACAAACAAGAATCTCCCACTGCTGACCCCCCCCCCCCCCCCAAAGAGCAATCCACCCCATAAGAAAGCCAACAGGAAGCTGTAGAGAGAGTATCTGTCAGCCAAGGATGAAAGTTAAGTTAAAGATTGTAACCCTTAAAAAAACATGCCCCTGTCCCTTTAAGGCACAAAATATAGCATAGTGCTTTTGCCATGTCAATTGTCCCTTTCTATGTTGTACAATACCTGGTTGATTCTTCTTTTTCCTTTCTTCCCCTGTTTAAACTGACCATGTTTATCATGGCTGCTGATCCATGATAGCATGATCAGCTTACATGCCTCAGTCATTCGGGTCTCTTAGCATCTTTGCATCACCCCCTCTCCCCCCCCTGTTCTTTCCTTAGTCTGTGTGAAACACAATCTCCTCCCCGCCCCGCCCCTCCCCGACCTAGATAGAGCAATGCTAATCTCCTGAAGCTACTCCTCCCCTCCTTTTTGTTAACCAATTTACACCCAGGCAAATGCTGACATGTTTGCTAGAAAATTACTTAGAACTAGACATGTGCATTCGTATCTGATCCGAATGCATTTTCGTCCGAATTTCAGGTATTTTCGTTATCGTTTTAAGAAACGATAACGAAAGTGCAGAATCCGAAAAACGAAAGATCCGACATAAACAAATGCTTTATTTTCGTTGTGACAACAGTTCGATATAGATAGGAGATTCGATGCTGACAATAACAATCTGTGTCCATTGAACCTGTGGTCGAATGTGCCTAACCTTAACTCTATTAGTCCAAGATTATTCTACATAGAGAGAAAAGATTTGACGCAAAGAGAAAAGATTTGACGTAGAGAGGAAAGATTTGACGTAGAGAGGAAAGATTCGATGTAGAGAGAAAATATTTGACGTAGAGAGAAAAGATTGCTGCTGGAATTGGGTGGAATTGCAGCTAAACTATACAGAGTCATATAGTTTAGCTGCTCCGTCGAATCTTCTTTGAATATTCGATAGACACTATAAGCCTTCAATGACAGATTCAACCTGAATTCATTTGGATTTTCGGACGAATGCAATTTTTAACGAAAAACTAAATAAATAAAAACGAATTTCGGGAGTAACTAAATAAAAAAAAATTTCGGACGAAAACTAAATTCCGAAACGAAATATTTTAGTGTGCACATGTCTACTTAGAACCCCCCAAACATTATATACTGTATATTATTTTAGTAGAGACCTTACAATATAAAATGGTGGGTATCAATTTTTTTTATGTCACAAGGTGCGGCAGCAGTTTTTCAAATGAATTTTTTTTTGGAGAAAATAAAATTGAATGCCTTTTTTTGCACACAAACACTATATAATACCCATTTTTTTGTTAAAATATAAAAGATGATGGTACATAGAATAAATAAATACCTAACATGTCACGCTTTAAAATTACGTACTCCCATGGAACGACGCCAAACTACGGTTCATAAAAATCTCTATCCGGTTCCTGAATGGCCGCCGTAGTTATATTGTGGCAGAATGGCTCCCCTGGGTGAGCCGTCGTAGCTGTATGTCAGCCCTTTAAGACGCTGTAGGAGGTGTGCACGCACCGCCAGCAGCGTGTGCCCAGAGCCGTTCGCTTGTGACAGAGCGGGAACTGGGACCTGTGTGTGTAAACACACAAATCCCGGTTCTCTCAGGGGAGAGGAGAGAGATTGTGTGTTCATACTAAGTATGAACACCGATCTCTCTCCTCCCCTAGTCAGTCCCACCCCCCCACAGGGAACACAGTTAACACAGTTAACCCCTTGATCTCCCCCTAGTGTTAACCCCTTCCCTGTCAGTGACACTTATACAGTCATCAGTGCATATTTATAGCACTGATCACTGTATAATTGTCAATGGTCCCAAAAATTTGTCAAAAGTGTCAAATTTGTCCGCCGCAATACTGCATTTCCGATAAAAATCACAGATCACCGCCATTACTAGTAAAAAAAAAAATAATAATAAAAATGCCATAAATCTATCCCCTATTTTGCAGATGCTATAACTTGTGCGCAAACCAATTAATATATGCTTATTGCGTTTTTTTTTACAAAAATATGTAGAAGAATACATATCGGCCTAAACTGAGGAAAACATTATTTTTTTAAAAAACAATTGGATATTTATTATAGCAAAAAGTAAAAGATATTGGGGATTATTTACTAAAGGCAAATCTACTTTGCACTACAAGTGCACTGCAAGTGCACTTGGAAGTGCAGTCGCTGTAGATCTGAGGGGGACATGCAAAGAAAATAAAAAACAGCATTTTAGCTTGCACATGATTGGATGATAAAATCAGCAGAGCTTCCCCTCATTTCAGATATTCCCCTCATATCTACAGCGACTGCACTTCCAAGTGCACTTGTAGTGCAGAGTGGATTTGCCTTTAGTAAATCAACCCCATTGTGTTTTTTTCAAAATTGTCGATCTTCTTTTGTTTATAGCGCAAAAATTGCAGAGGTGATCAAATACCACCAAAAGAAGGCTCTATTTGTGGGAAATAAGGACGTTAATTTTGTTTGGGTACGGCGTCGCGCGACCGTGCAATTGTCAGTTAAAGCGACGCAGTGTCGTATCGCAAAATGTGGCCTGGTCATTGAGTAGCCAAATCGTTCAGTAAACCAACTTTTCCATCATCCTGCTCTTTCTGCAGCATCTGCATCTCCTTCTCTCCCCCTCACCTCGCATGGTCTGCCCCTCCTATCCCAACCCCTACTGGAAACTAAAGAAGCACAGTAATATGAGCCCCTCCCATTGGAGTCCCTCTGCTTGGGAGTAAGGCCCAAGGAAACCATGTGACTGCACAGAAGCACTGCTGGAAAAAAATATTTCGAGATTATATTGCTGCCACATTGCCATTACTTTTGCCCCATAAGTGAACCTATAATGGGAGTTTATTGTGGAGACTTTACGGCCACTTTAAACTGGGAACAGCATAATGGCAGAGAGACCTCTAAACTTTGATGCAAATATTGACATCATATTGTAGTTATGGTACATATCACTCCAGACTAAAGAGGACCAGGCATTTTGTGGCAAAGAAAGGGCTAAAATGTTCCCTTCAACCAAGACACCAGGTGTCACCTAGGTCTTTTATAGGTAGGCTTCCTAGAGACCTCTAAATAGGTTTCAGTATAACAAAGGGCATCATGTGCTGCAATAGTTATATAACAACAAAGCTCAATTAGACCTTTTGGGCAAGAGATGCAAACTCTCAACACCTCAGTAGGTATCTAGAACCTTGGCCTTCACATCTCAAGACACATTGTAAGAAGTCCTATTGCCCATCTGCAGAGTTTGTAGTTGCAGTGATCTGAAGTGCCCAGGGCAGGTATGCCACCCTGAAGACGTGACAAACACGAAACGTACGTCGGTAGGCGGTACCTGATCACTTTGTATCTTTGGATGCACTATTGCTGGACTTCCTGTGATATTGGCTCTGGTTGTCTGGTGAGTGGAACGCACGCTAGAGACGCACGCCACGAGGGAAGGATCCGCTGCTCCATCGAATCTTTTAACATATCGCAAGTAGCCTCAGTGCCGGGTAGGCACTGGAAAATGTAAGTGAGCAATTGGCTGCTGTGTTTTTTTATGCTATTTTTTAAATAAAAACGTTATTACGCTATGAGTTGCGCCTCTCTTTATATTCCCATATATGTTTCCAATCCATTCCATCTGAGCTGGTCTGATAGAGGGAAGAGAGCCTTTGAGTGAGGGTGTGTCACTCAGTGTACAGGCACATCCTGTGAAAGCGCATTTGATTGCTTCTAAACAAAGTAATCAACTCATTTGGTAAGAGGCCATTTAATACTGCTGGTTCTCACATTGGGTGGATCGAGAATTTGTCTGGTGATGGTGCACAAGCTATATCTACAGGAGTGATTGTGGCGTTTTACAGCAAGGACTACTATATGAACTTTGCGTTATATCAATTAACACTGTGTTTTTTCTAATTTATATAATATTTTTCACGTTTTTTGGATGTACCCAAGATATTGGGATTTTTTGCCAATTTTGTTGGTTTGCACTTTTTATATATTAGATTGGGCACAAGTGCTTGATCATTAACTTTCGTTGTACACATTGTGATACAAGGTACAGGGTTTGTTATATTTATATTATATAATTTAAATAGAGCTCGGTTAGCTCTATTTTGTGTGCTAATCATCTCTGGGGTAACAATTAATTTATACCTCACTGGTTCACGCTAGGTGTCTGGTGTTATTATTGTTTGTATAAACACACTTTAACCAATTTTTAATTATTCACATTATAATGGTTGTAATGTATGAGTAACCAAATGTGGTTCACTATTGTCACTTTAAATAGTTATTAATTAGCTTAGTTCATGGTAGATCTATATTGTGTCTGCACACCTTTTTTCAATAAGCTCTTAGTCTCTACTATACAGTTCAGAATATACAATTAATTAACCTATTAATTAATTCAGTATCTCATGTTGGTACTAGCGCCCCTCATTTAATTAAATTATCAATTAAATCATCTAGATTTCATAGGGAGCAGCTGTACTGGGTTTATAGTAATAATATTAGTATAGACCTTTTTTGAATTATCCTAAGCGCGGAGCCAGACAAGCCAATGTGAGTGGCCGTCTATAATTTTTCAAAGCTCAATTAGACCTTTTGGGCAAGAGATGCAAACTCTCAACACCTCAGTAGGTATCTAGAACCTTGGCCTTCACATCTCAAGACACATTGTAAGAAGTCCTATTGCCCATCTGCAGAGTTTGTAGTTGCAGTGATCTGAAGTGCCCAGGGCAGAAGTCCTTTGTCAGTAACACATGTTATAATGGGTAGAAGGAGTTTATTCCTTAACATAACACATTGAACAGGACAAACTCAGGAGAAAGGGCAAACACTACTAAGCACAGATAACCAAAGTCACCACCAAGTATCGGGACAGACACCTGAAGGGTAGTTTTCAACAATAAGCCAGTTGGCAGGACAGTAACAAGTCTAACCCCACCTCTTTACCTACACGCCCAAGTATTCCATTTAGACCTGCCATAAAACAGTAAGGCAGATATCAATATGTGCTCCATCATCTCACATTAATCTTTGATCACCCACAGTTTATCCCTGCTGGCAGCCATAGAGGATTATAGTCTCTTGTTTGATCTTTGAGGCAGTGCCTGGTGCCTTTTCAGACACTGGAGATCTGAGTCTTGCAGCACACAGAGCCAGTCACCAAGGGAAATTGTAGGATCCCCAACTGTTTCAGAGCAGGAGGAACATCTGCCAAGGAAGGTGTATCAGGAATGTATCCGTGTCCTTCCGAACTATCAGATAGAGCACAGGTACCCACATATATAGGCAGCGCTGACCTCATAAAGCTTATCCCTAAGACATCTCAGGATCACTCACTGCCATAAAGTATTCCTGGACAGTACTTGGAGGGTTTGTAAGGTAGCTCCGCTAATTTTTTTCTTTATTTCTGGCAAGCTTTGTGGAGAACTTCCTCTTTTTGGTTTTAAAAATGAATTTAGCATAGTATGTTGCATGGGTAGGGAAAATTGGAGTGTATTGTTTGAGAGACACCAGACAGAAATATTGTTTAGATGTCAAAAACAGTATTTAAATTGCACATTAACAGAAAAAAGGAAGGAATAACAGTGGCTGCAGAGCAAGCCAAAAGCTTAATTTTGTCTTGAGCAAGTTTCTGGACCAGCCTGAATACCCAAAAGTCCAAGGGTTCCTCGATTTGAAAGTTGTCTGCATTCCTCCTGGACCCCAGGTCACCCAAAGATATGATGGATAAGACACGGCCTGTGACTGCTGTCAGGTCAGCAGCCTAATCTGTCTGTTGTGGTTTTAAACTTCTTCCAAGTGGTGAATTTTTGCTCACTCTTGGAAGACAGTATGAGATTTGCCTCTTTCCCCTGTGTATCAATGATCTAAAAGGGTAGTCAACAAGTAATGGTTCATCTCCTTTGTTACCTGAATTCTGGGGTCCTTGTACAGGCACTTCAGTATAAATGAGCCCATTTGCCCCAGATTTCCTGCAGCAGAATTCAAAGACCTTGGAGTGGCTGAGGACAACCATGTCCTTACAATCTCACCACACCTATGTACAACTCCCAGGAAGTGTTAGCAGAAAAAAACATCCCCGCTGGCAACTCAAACCTCCATTTTCCTCTTCTATCTACTGATGTCTCTGCCTCAGAGGGGTGGAGTCAGTTGTAAAAGAATCCTACTGACCTTACGACAGCAGGATATGCTTTTTTGTCCTTTGTCTGCTGTGCCTCCAGAGTCCCATCTATATTACTCTTTAGTTTCTGCTCCAACAGGATCATCAGAGGAATCATGTCTCTCTTTGAACGGTGACAAGATGGTGCATGTTTCCTGATTCAGGAGGCACTAATGTGCTGAAAGAACCCCAGATTCCTAGAACCTGTCCTGTATTTGTACTAATACAAATACTTGTTCATAACTTGTTGTAGGAGCAGCTGCTGCAGCATTGCCAATGTTGTGTTTCGGCACTTGTGTTGTCATTGTGCAAGACAAACACTCACTGGGTGTGACCACCAATTGCGGCTTTACACTCTTCTGGCCTGCCACAGGAAATCCTGGAAGCCAGGGTACCTAACTAGGAACTAGAGATGGACCAAACACCCCCTTGTTTGGTTTGCAGCAAAACTCCCGCACAGGGGAAAAGTTCTAACCCGAACGGCAAACCCCATTGATGTACAGAACATGCTACAGCAAAACTGTAGTATGAACAGCGATCTGTTAGTTTCCATACACAGTCCCACCCCCCTTCAGTTAGAACACGTACTGGGACACACATTAACCCCTTCACTGCCCCCTAGTGTTAACCCCTTCACTGCCAGTGAATTTTTTACAGTAATCAATGCAATTTTAATCGCATTGATCACTGTATTAATGACAATGGTCCCAAAATGTGTCAAAATTGTCCGATGGGTCCGCTGTAATGTCGCAGTCACAATGAAAATCTCTGATCGCCGCCATTACTAGTAAAAAAAAAATATATAATAAAAATGCCATAAAACTATCCCCTATTTTGTAGACGCTATAGCTTTTGCGCAAACCAATCAATAAACGCTTATTGCGATTCTCTTAACCAAAGATATGTAGAAAAATACGTATCGGCCTAAACTGAGGCAAAAAAATATTTTTTATATATTTTTTGGAGATATTTATTATAGCAAAAAGTAAAAAATAATGCATTTTTTTCAAAATTGACGCTCTTTTTTTGTTTATAGCGCAAAACATAAAAACTGCAGAGGTGATATAATACCACCAAAAGAAAGCTCTATTTGTGGGGAAAAAGGATGTAAATTTAGTTTTTGGAGCCACGTCATACGACCGCGCAATTGTCATTTAAAGCGACACAGTGCCGATTTGCAAAAAGTGGTCAGGTCTTTGGCCAGCCAAATGGTCCGGGGCTTTAGTGGTTAAAAACTGCATCTTGGATTTACTCTATTGTATTCTATGGATATCTTTGTGCAATATTAAAATTTGTTTGATGATCTGAATCATTTAAGTGTGAGAAATATGCAAAAATAAATAAAAATTAGAAAGGGGGCAAATACTTTTTCACACAACTGTATATACAGTATCTCACAAAAGTGAGTACACCCCTCACATTTTTGTAAATATTTTATTATACCTTTTCATGTGACAACACTGAAGAAATGACACTTTGCTACAATGTAAAGTAATGAGTGTACAGCTTATATAACAGTGTACATTTGTTGTCCCTTCAAAATAACCTACAGCCATTAACCGCTTCCCGACCGCCTCATGTAGATATACGTCTACAGAATGGCACGGGCAGGCAAAAGCACGTACGGGTACGTCCCCTTTAAATTGCCTGCCCGTGGGTCGCGCGCGCGCGCCGCGGTCGGGAGCTCCGTGACCACGGCCGCGGGACCAGCGGACCCGATCGCCGCTGGTATCCCGCGATCGGGTTACGAAGCTGAAGAACGGGGAGAGGTTTGTGTAAACAAACCTCTCCCCGCGCTTCCTACTCTGCCTGTCATTGATCGGCTGTTCCCTGTCAGCGGGAAAGCCGATCAATGACGTCAGACGTACAGCCACGCCCCCCTACTGTAAAAAAAAACACAACACGTCACACTGACTCCTCCCCGCCCCCTAGTGGTTAACTCCTACACTGCAACTGTCATTTACATAGGAATCAGTGCTATTTAAATAGCACTGATTTCTGTATAAATGACAAATGTCCCAAAAATGTGTCCAAAATGTCCGATGTGTCCGCCATAATGTCGCAGTCACAATAAAAATCGCTGATCGCCGCCATTACTAGTAAAAAAAAAAATATTAATAAAAATGCTATAAAACTATCCCCTATTTTGTAAACGCTATAACTTTTGCGCAAACCAATCAATAATCGCTAATTGCGATTTTTTTTACAAAAAATATGTAGAAGAATATGTATCGGCTGAAACTGAGGAAAAAAAAATGTTTTTTTTTTTATATATTTTTTGGGGATAGTTATTATAGCAAAAAGTAAAAAATATTGCATTTTTTTTCAAAATTGTCGCTCTATTTTTGTTTATAGCGCAAAAAATAAAAACCGCAGGGGCGATCAAATACCACCAAAAGAAAGCTCTATTTGTGGGAAAAAAAGGACGCCAATTTTGTTTGGGAGCCACGTCGCACAACCGCGCAATTGTCAGTTAAAGCGACGCAGTGCCGAATCGCAAAAAGGGGCCTGGTCTTTTGGCTGCCAATTGGTCCGGGGCTGAAGTGGTTAATGTCTAAACTGCTGGCAACAAAAGTGAGTATACCCCTAAGTGAAAATGTCCAAATTGTCACTATTTTGTGTGGCCATCATTGTTTTCCAGTACTGCCTTAACCCTGTTGGGCATGGAGTTCACCAGAGCTTCACAGGTAGCCGCCGGAGTCCTCTTCCACTCCTTCATGACGACATCACGGAGCTGGTGGATGTTAGAAACCTTGGGCTCCTCCTCCTTTCATTTGAAGATGCCCCACAGATGCTCAATAGGGTTTAGGTCTGAAGACATGCTTGGCCAGTCTATCACCTTTACCTTCAGCTTCTTTAGCAAGGCAGTGATCGTCTTGGGGATGTGTTTGGGGTCGTTATCATGTTGGAATACTGCCCTGCCGCCCAGTCTCTGAAGGGAGGGGATCATGTACTGCTTCGGTATGTCAAAGTACATATTGGCATTCATGGTTCCCTCAAAAAACTGTAGCTCCCCAGTGCCGGAAGCACTCATGTAGCCCCAGACCACGACACTCCCACCAGCATGCTTGACTCTAGGTAAGTCACACTTGTTTTTGTACTCCTCACCTGGTTGCCACCACACCTGTTTCACACCATCTGAACCAAATAAGTTTATCTTGGTCTCATCCGACCACAGGACATGGTTCCAGTAATCCATGTCCTTAGTCTGCTTGTCTTCAGCAAACTGTTTTCAGGCTTTCTTATGCATCATCTTTAAAAGAGGCTTCCTTCAGTGACGAAATCTATGCAGACCAATTTGATGCAGTGTGCCGCGTATGGTCTGAGCACTGACAGGCTGACCCCCCACCCCTTCAAACTCTGCAGCAATGCTGGCAGCACTCATACATCTATTTCCCAAAGACAACCTCTGAATATGATGCTGAGCATGTGCACTCCACTTCTTTGGTCGACCATGGCAAGGCCTGTTCTGAGTGGAAAATGTCCTGTTAAACCGCTGTATGGTCCTGGCCACCATGCTGCAGCTCAGTTTCATGGTCTTGGAAATCTTCTTATAGGCTAGGCCATCTTCATGTAGAACAACAATTCATTTTTTTTAGATCCTCAGAGAGTTGTTTGCCATGAGGTGCCATGTTGAACCTCCAGCGACCAATATGAGAGAGTGAGAGCGATAACACCACATTTAACACACCTTCTCCCCATTCACACCTGAGACCTTGTAACACTAATGAGTCACATGACACTGTGGAGGGAAAATGGCTAATTGGGCCCAAATTGGACATTTTCACTTAGGGGTGTACTCACTTTTGTTGCCAGCAGTTCAGACATTAATGGCTGTGTGTTGAGTTATTTTGAGTGGACAGCAAATTTACACTGTCATACAAGCTGTACACTCACTACTTTACACTGTAGCAAAGTGTAATTTCTTCAGTGTTGTCACATGAAAAGATATAATAAAATATTTACAAAAATGTGAGGAGTGTACTCATTTTTGTGAGTTACTGTACATATGTAATTTTGTTACAGTAACCACTTTGGAAGATATACTGTATATGGATGGATATATTTCTACTCTACAGTGCTGGATTCACCCTCCATTTACTGCCCTGTGGGTTTCTCCCAGTCCCACCCCTACAGCTCCTGGACCAGACTTACCTGGCTGCCACCTGAAGGGAATACTGCTATGGCATTCTGTCTCAGCCGATTCGTAAGTATGGGGTCCAGTATTGCAAAAGATATTATTTACTACCATGAGATATACTCTTAAACTGTGGTTTTACTTTATAGATATGTTTTATGTGCATCCACTCCTGAGGAAGTGAGCGGTAGCTCACGAAATGCGTTGAGTTCTAAAGATGCCCTTTTTAATCATGTATTGACATCAAACATTTTCAAGCATGTATCATACATTGTAGCTACTTTCGGCATGGCTTTGCATTGTAATCAACGTATTATGTACAACTGTATCTACCTCAATACATTTTTTTATCATGTTTACTTATCCCGCGATCGGGTTACGAAGCTGAAGAACGGGGAGAGGTTTGTGTAAACAAACCTCTCCCCGCGCTTCCTACTCTGCCTGTCATTGATCGGCTGTTCCCTGTCATCGGGAAAGCCGATCAATGACGTCAGACGTACAGCCACGCCCCCCTACTGTAAAAAAAAAAACACAACACGTCACACTGACTCCTCCCCGCCCCCTAGTGGTTAACTCCTACACTGCAACTGTCATTTACATAGGAATCAGTGCTATTTAAATAGCACTGATTTCTGTATAAATGACAAATGTCCCAAAAATGTGTCCAAAATGTCCGATGTGTCCGCCATAATGTCGCAGTCACAATAAAAATCGCTGATCGCCGCCATTACTAGTAAAAAAAAAAATATTAATAAAAATGCTATAAAACTATCCCCTATTTTGTAAACGCTATAACTTTTGCGCAAAAACCAATCAATAATCGCTAATTGCGATTTTTTTTACAAAAAATATGTAGAAGAATATGTATCGGCTGAAACTGAGGAAAAAAAATGTTTTTTTTATATATTTTTTGGGGATAGTTATTATAGCAAAAAGTAAAAAATATTGCATTTTTTTCAAAATTGTCGCTCTATTTTTGTTTATAGCGCAAAAAATAAAAACCGCAGGGGCGATCAAATACCACCAAAAGAAAGCTCTATTTGTGGGAAAAAAAGGACGCCAATTTTGTTTGGGAGCCACGTCGCACAACCGCGCAATTGTCAGTTAAAGCGACGCAGTGCCGAATCGCAAAAAGGGGCCTGGTCTTTTGGCTGCCAATTGGTCCGGGGCTGAAGTGGTTAATGTCTAAACTGCTGGCAACAAAAGTGAGTATACCCCTAAGTGAAAATGTCCAAATTGTCACTATTTTGTGTGGCCATCATTGTTTTCCAGTACTGCCTTAACCCTGTTGGGCATGGAGTTCACCAGAGCTTCACAGGTAGCCAACGGAGTCCTCTTCCACTCCTTCATGACGACATCACGGAGCTGGTGGATGTTAGAAACCTTGGGCTCCTCCTCCTTTCATTTGAAGATGCCCCACAGATGCTCAATAGGGTTTAGGTCTGAAGACATGCTTGGCCAGTCTATCACCTTTACCTTCAGCTTCTTTAGCAAGGCAGTGATCGTCTTGGGGATGTGTTTGGGGTCGTTATCATGTTGGAATACTGCCCTGCCGCCCAGTCTCTGAAGGGAGGGGATCATGTACTGCTTCGGTATGTCAAAGTACATATTGGCATTCATGGTTCCCTCAAAAAACTGTAGCTCCCCAGTGCCGGAAGCACTCATGCAGCCCCAGACCACGACACTCCCACCAGCATGCTTGACTCTAGGTAAGTCACACTTGTTTTTGTACTCCTCACCTGGTTGCCACCACACCTGTTTCACACCATCTGAACCAAATAAGTTTATCTTGGTCTCATCCGACCACAGGACATGGTTCCAGTAATCCATGTCCTTAGTCTGCTTGTCTTCAGCAAACTGTTTTCAGGCTTTCTTATGCATCATCTTTAAAAGAGGCTTCCTTCAGTGACGAAATCTATGCAGACCAATTTGATGCAGTGTGCCGCGTATGGTCTGAGCACTGACAGGCTGACCCCCCACCCCTTCAAACTCTGCAGCAATGCTGGCAGCACTCATACATCTATTTCCCAAAGACAACCTCTGAATATGATGCTGAGCATGTGCACTCCACTTCTTTGGTCGACCATGGCAAGGCCTGTTCTGAGTGGAAAATGTCCTGTTAAACCGCTGTATGGTCCTGGCCACCATGCTGCAGCTCAGTTTCATGGTCTTGGAAATCTTCTTATAGGCTAGGCCATCTTCATGTAGAACAACAATTCATTTTTTTTAGATCCTCAGAGAGTTGTTTGCCATGAGGTGCCATGTTGAACCTCCAGCGACCAATATGAGAGAGTGAGAGCGATAACACCACATTTAACACACCTTCTCCCCATTCACACCTGAGACCTTGTAACACTAATGAGTCACATGACACTGTGGAGGGAAAATGGCTAATTGGGCCCAAATTGGACATTTTCACTTAGGGGTGTACTCACTTTTGTTGCCAGCAGTTCAGACATTAATGGCTGTGTGTTGAGTTATTTTGAGTGGACAGCAAATTTACACTGTTATACAAGCTGTACACTCACTACTTTACATTGTAGCAAAGTGTAATTTCTTCAGTGTTGTCACATGAAAAGATATAATAAAATATTTACAAAAATGTGAGGAGTGTACTCATTTTTGTGAGTTACTGTACATATGTAATTTTGTTACAGTAACCACTTTGGAAGATATACTGTATATGGATGGATATATTTCTACTCTACAGTGCTGGATTCACCCTCCATTTACTGCCCTGTGGGTTTCTCCCAGTCCCACCCCTACAGCTCCTGGACCAGACTTACCTGGCTGCCACCTGAAGGGAATACTGCTATGGCATTCTGTCTCAGCCGATTCGTAAGTATGGGGTCCAGTATTGCAAAAGATATTATTTACTACCATGAGATATACTCTTAAACTGTGGTTTTACTTTATAGATATGTTTTATGTGCATCCACTCCTGAGGAAGTGAGCGGTAGCTCACGAAATGCGTTGAGTTCTAAAGATGCCCTTTTTAATCATGTATTGACATCAAACATTTTCAAGCATGTATCATACATTGTAGCTACTTTCGGCATGGCTTTGCATTGTAATCAACGTATTATGTACAACTGTATCTACCTCAATACATGTTTTTATCATGTTTACTTTTGACATAGGGGCCATGTGTTCATTGTTGTATGTATGTTGAGGGCATGTGGCCTGGTATGGTTCAGGAGAGGGTGCACTCACTCATCTTTCCCCCCCTTTCCTGACCTGCTAGGCTGCATGCCTTGATAGGGGCCTGGTATGGATTTTGGGGGGACCCCATGCTGTTTTTTTTGGTAAATATTGGCATGGTATGGACTTGAGGGGGGGGCCCACACAGTTTTTTATTTTTTAAACTGCACTTTTTTTTTATTCAGTTGGCAGCTTATGTCTCATCAGTTATGAAGGACGCCGTGGATGGATCATGCCCCCGCAAGGCACAGAATGCACTGTGCAGCACTCAGTGCATTGCAGGGTGTTCAACGGGGCAAACAAATGGTGAACACCTTGCAAATTTGGGTGTTCGGTGAACGGCCAACCAATGAAATGTTCAGTCCGAACTCATGCTCAGGCCAAACCATTCACCCAACACTACTAGGAACCACTGCATCACCAGGTCCAGGAAGTCTGCCAGGCAAGTATGTGAACTTTCCCTGGCAAAAGGCAGACATCAGGTTGGTGACATTGTTCAACTTGACCTTGTCTTGAATAAAATGGCAAGAGATCAGCCACCTCTTGCCCTGACCCTGGGGAGCTGCCAGAATCTCTAGCCCAGTGTAGTCCCCCCAGGCATATAAGCTGCAAAATATAATGAGAGAGTTTTTCCTGTGCCATTGCATGGGTGACTGTGTGAGAATTATTTCTTCCACTCCAGGATGCTGCTTGAGGTGATGGGGTGGGTTTAGAAAACTTATGGAGAGGTTCCAGCCTACACTTAACCCTTGTCTGTATGTACTCAATGTCAACCCTCTTTACTATTTGATGTGCCTTAAGGCACAAACCCAATGTTCAACTTCTAGTCAAATCACCTGAGGCTGTAGATGTTGCAGTTGATGTAGATAGAGATTCATATGGGATAGAGGGAGAGGTTGAAAGACCAGCGAGGGGAAGAGGAGTGAGTGCCTTTTGCTGCAGATCATTAACATCAATGTGCTGCTCCCACCAAGCTTTGTGATAAAGACTGCCTGTGGTGCCCCAGTGACTTGTGCATTTACCACACATGATGCCCAGCAGGAAGAGGCTGAAAACTACTCGGGTGCTGTCTGCTGCAGATGTGTTAAAAAAAACTCAGACTCAATAACGTATCTTGGATGAATCAGGATTATGGCCTGGGCAGGTCTCTCCCATAACCCTTCTCTCTCACCTTTCTTTTCTCTTCCCCTTCTCTTCTTTTTCCTTTCTTATCCATTGTACATCTTTCGCTAGTCTTTTTTTTTTTTTCACACTGCTTTTACTGGCTATTGTCTTTTATCTTGTTTCACACTGAACCTAGGAATGTGGCTTTTACATACCATTACTTTAGCTCTTGTTCGCAAGTTGTAATTTCATTGAACTTGGCAATATATTGGCTTATGTCACATTTACTCACTATTCGTTCTCTGTCATACATGCATGTTCTGACAAACATTTCAATGTTCATATATTACTATATATAAGGTAATTACTATAATTTCCCTGTTCTGTCTGTCAAATAACTGTACTTTCTTTGAAAATTCTTGAACAAAAATATAATCTTATAAAAAGGCCCAGACTCATAAGCTTTGTTGAGTTGCCCTGGGTACAGCAATGGCAATTGCTTCTCTCTCCCATTTGTCCCCTCAAATAATGTTCCTTGCATTTTCCTTCTCCACATCCAAAGTGTACTAAAGCGTTGTCCTGCATCAAGTTATTGATGGTATGATAAAAAAAAATATATAGCTTACCCTCAATGCAAATTTTCAGGACAACAGCACAATTATCTAGTAGAGGAGAAGAAGAGGGCACATTTGTAGCTGCTGATGAAATTTGCACGGCTCTGCTCATAGGAGGAAAAAGAAGAAAAGAAAAGAAAAGCTTTTCTATCCACGCAATGACCCCCTCCATGTGCTCTGGCTATATAGTACACCCACTGCCAGTAAGAAAAGGTGCCATGCATCTGAAAGGTGAAGCCCTACCATCACTATGTTCTGCTTATGCAGAAGCGCCTTGCTGCTACTAGCTGAGCATGAAGACACTCTGTCTTTAAATGTAGGCTCCCAGACTTGATTAAAAAGGGATTACCTAACTTTATTAGCAGTTATGGCTATAGAGGAATTGAGGATGTGGTGCTTTGATGCACTTCAAGATTTGGTGCACTTAACTAGACATGTGTGATTAAATGTTCATTATTCAGAGAATCGTATGCATCGCCAAATCACAATAATAATTAATTTGAACGAATTCCAAATAAATTATAATGAAACAACATTTATTCATAATCATTTGTTTCATTTGGACCTTTTGCTAATGTTGGATCCATTTTATTTATGCACTACATATAAAATGGAAACATATTGTAATAAATAAAGTAAGGCTGCTTTCACACTGCTCCATTGCAAAAACGCAGCAAAAAGGCATATGCTTTTTTGCCACATTGCTGCTGCATTTTTACAGCGTCTCTCCTGTGGTGCATTACATTTATGTGTTTTTGCCATGTTTGCATTGCATTTTTCCCCTGCACATGTGACTGGACAAAGCACTTCCCACAGGTGCGTTGCATTTTTAATGCGTTCTTGACACAGTTTCCATTCACTGCAATAGAGAGGTATGTTTTAGGTGCATTTTTTTACCACACCAAAACTGCACCAAAAATGCAACAAGCAAGAAAATGTAACTGAAACACAAAGGACCAGTCTGAAGAGTTCCATAGGATTTAAAGGAATGCATTATTCATGCATTTTTCTTCCGCTTTTTTTAACTGAAAACTGATCAAAAAAGGGCCCTTAGGGTATGTTCACTCCAGGGGCGTAACTACAGGGGTCACAGTGGTCGTGTTAGCTGGCCGGCCTCATGTCCTAGCGAGCCCGTGCGGTTCCCTTGTACACTTCCTCTCACTTTAGTGTCAACCTCCACCAGGCTGCTTTGGATACTGCGTGGTCTAAATGTTCCTTCTCATGTCTATCCTTCTGAGTACCTAACTACATAGCTCCAATGAGATTTTGAGGCAGGGACAATGCTAGTGCCAGCATCCAGGACACACACATACTTATTATGCATTTCTCAAGGGGCTCCCCCTTCCCCGGGTGCTGATGCCCCCCGCCGACAATGCTTCCTTGCACACCGAGAGCCACAAGTATGCTTACAAAGAAATAAAAAACTGTGCTGGCCCCTGCTAGAGAGTTGTCAGATGCTACTGAAGTGAGAAGAATGTGCAGCACCGAATGGTGATAGCTGAGGGAAGGTGGTATGTTATTGCCACAGAGGGACAGGTGTGGAATGGGGTGGTGGGAACAGCAGGAGAGGTGTTGACGGGGGGGTGCTGGGAACAGCAGGAGGGGTATGGATGGGGGGGTGGTGTTGGTGGGAACAGAGGGACAGGTGTGGATGGGGGGGGGTGAATAAGGGGTGCTAGGCACAGGATGGAAAGCTGTGGATGGCGGTGCTAGGCACAGGAAGGAGAGGTGTGGGTAGGGGGTTCTGGGCACAAGAGGAAGAGCTGTGGATAGCGAGGTGCTGGGCACAGGAAGGAGAGCTTTGGATAACAGGTTGCTGGGCACAAGAAGGAGAAGTGTGAAGAAGGGGGGCTGGGAACAGGTAAGAGAGAGCTGTGGATGAGGGGTGCTGGGCAAAGGAGAAAGAGCTGTGGATAGCGGGGTGCAGGGCACAGGAAGGAGAGCTGTGGATAGCAGGGTTCTGGGCACAAGAGAGAGAGCTGTTGGTAAAGGGTGCTGGGCACAGGATGGAGATCTGTGGATAAGGGGTGCTGGGCACAGGAGGGAGAGCTGTGGACAAGGAGTGCTCGGCACAGGAAGAATCAGTGTGGATAAGAGTGGTGGGCACAGGAGAGCTGTGAATAGGCAGGTGCTGGGCACATGAAAGAGAGCTGTGAATAAGAGTGATCAGCAGACCACAGGTACAATGCATGGTCTATACAGGCTGTCAGTGTAAGCTGTCTGCTCATTGGGGATGGGCCAAACACCCCCCTGTTCGGTTTCTGAGCAGAACTCCCCAACAGGGGAAATGTTCTAACCCGAACAGCAAACCTGGCCAGCAGCCGAGGAGATGGCAGCGTGAGGAGAGAGCTCCCGGTGTATCCAGCCCAATCCAGCTACACGAAGCGACGCCAGAAGGCCCAGTAAGCACCCATCAGCTGCCTGATAGACCGACTACCTGCCGCGGTCATTATGCAGAAAAGAAAAAAGGAGCGAGGCCCGCAAAAGCTGACAGATTTCTTCAGCCCAGGAGCAAGGAAGGCCCAAGATGGCGCCGAGGCCTACAAACCACGCCGGAGCCGCGGACGCGGCGGCGATGATTCGACCGCTCAACAAGAAGGCAGATACCAGGCCTCATCCCCGGGATACACCAACAGACTGTCCCCAGGCATGTCGCCGGTACAGAGCCCGCAAAAAGCGTCGCTGAAGCGATCGGAGGAGCACAAATATCCAGGTGAGCAAGGGGGCCATGACATGTCACAGGACAGTACTAAAGATTTTATTGACCAGATGCATGACTTCCCTACCCTGGATCAGCCATTAACTGACACCCAAATGAAGGATATGCTTGTGACTCTGAGAGGCTCTCTGCACAGAGACATTTTAGAATGCACAACGCAACTTAAAGCTGATGTGACGGCCATAGGGGAAAGAGTTTCCCACACGGAAGACAAAATGGGGGAATTTACAGTGGCACATAATGAGCTGGTAGATGCATATAATGGGGCAGACGATGAAATTCAAGCGATTAAAAGTAAAATGGCAGATTTGGAGGACCGATCCAGAAGAAACAATATAAAACTGAGGGGGGTGACAGAGGACGTACCACCAGCAGAGCTCAGGAACTATGTACAGGAATTCATATCTGAATTGCTGCCAGAAATACCAGAGAGGGAGGTGATTGTAGATCGTGCACACAGGCTGCCCAAACCCAAACACCTACCCGAGAAAATACCGAGAGATGTTATAGCAAGAGTTCATTTCTTTCACGTGAAGGAAGATCTGATGAGATTCTCCAGGAAAAATTCCCCCCTACCAGACCCCTATGCTGACATTTCCGTGTATTCAGACATCTCACAACATACCATGCAAGCACGCAGGAGCCTGGCACCTCTGACTAAGCTGCTGCAATCCCACAAAATCCCATACACATGGGGATTCCCAACAAAGATCCTGATCACAAGGGAAAGTAAAACCTATGCTATCAACAATTTAGATAACGGCCTGAAATTAGCCAGGAAATGGCAGCTTCTGCCTGAAGAAGAATTACCTCACGCCTCAGCACCTGCTCACAAACTACCCCAGGAATGGCAAAAAGTTAAATGACGACTTTAATAAAAGGTTATCTGCAAGGAAATTAATCTGCTTACTGGACATTAATAACTGGATTGGGGGAGATGCTGGATTGAGGGAGCAAGGGACCCCCTGATGCACAGAAGCGGAAAGTTTCCGCACTTGTTACGTTGTCCTAAATGTTCAACCTGTTTTTATGTTCACTTTCTTTTTTTAGTTTTTACTTCTCTTTTTGTACCACCAAGAAATGCAGTCCTTCGGAATACCAGTCAAGCAGGAATCAGACATCTTACCAAGCATCCTTTCTTTGTCAGGAACCATCATCGCCACCTAAAGGTAAAAATCTATATTGCACCACCTTTAAAGCCAATTTCCTACTTATACATCAATAACTGCATACACCCACAATGACCATTAAATTGGTTTCTATTAACGCCAATGGTCTCAACAGCCCATTCAAGAGGCGGGCTATGTGGCAAGAAGCTAAAAAACTAAAAGGGGACATCCTATGCGTCCAGGAAACCCATTTTTCGAGACACAACCAGCCCAAATGCACAGATAAGGCATTCCCTCACATCTTTCAAGCCTGCACCACGTCCAAAAAAAGAGGCACACTGATTGCAGTGCACAAAAATGTCGCATTCACCCAGCATGATGTTATAACAGACCCCAAAGGAAGATATATCATTCTAATCTGCGAACTAAACAACCTTCTGTATACAGTAGTTAACCTGTACGCACCCAATTCCGGACAGGCCTCCTTTCTGAAGTCCCTTCACCAAAAAATCCTGAAACATGGTAAAGGAGCCATACTTATGTGCGGGGACTACAACTGTGTGCTGGACAGGAACATAGACTGTTCATCTAACAGAGGAACCCACAGGTATGAAATCAAATCACTCCTACAGGAACTCAACTTGTTTGATGCGTGGAGATGTTTAAATGCATCTGAAAGGGATTATACGCACTTCTCAGCCCCACATAATTCCTACTCTAGGATTTACTTGATTGTAACTGATCTGTCCCTTTTGCAACGCTCGGTGGAAGTTAAAATCCATGATATTACATGGTCCGATCACGCTCCCGTTTCCATCATATTGGAAGAACAACACTCGCATACTCCGGCTTATTTGTGGAGGAACAACACACAATTACTAGCAAAAGAATCATTTAAGGAACATTTAGGGGCTAAACTCGTAGAATTTTTTCAACTTAACGATAATGCTGATACCAATGTAATGTCACTGTGGTGCGCCCATAAGGCATATAGTAGAGGTTTGTTGATTCAAGCGGCAGCAAGGGAAAAGAGGCAAAAGGCTTCCAAATTAACTACTCTCATTGCTAAAATGAGAGGACTCGAAACACAAAATAAACAGACACCCTCCCCAACCATCACCCAAGAAATAGCCAACTATAGATACCAAATAAGGCAAATTCTTCTAGAAGACCACATTACTTCATTGAAAAGATTTAGGGCTAACTACTATGCACATGGAAATAGGGCAGGGAAACTACTAGCCAACTACATCAGGAAACGCCAGCAACATTCTAGACTCTCACATATATTAGATCCACACACAAAAAAAATGGTATACCATCCCACCCATATAGCTAACGCTTTCAAAAAATACTATAGTGATCTATACAACCTAGCGACTGACTCAACAACACTGCAACCATCTGCTGATATTATACAATCATTCCTAGACAAAGTGTCACTCCCACAGATATCAGAGGAAGACCTAATTTTTCTAAACTCCCCCATCTTAGAGAAGGAGATCTTGACCACAATACACAAACTCCCCACGTCCAAATCCCCAGGTAGCGATGGGTTCTCAGCGGAGTATTACAAAGCCTTCGCTCCCACTCTCGCACCCTACCTCCAAAAAGTTTTTGATTACGCTGCCACTAATGCCTCTTTTCCCGAAGAAATGCTGCAAGCTACTATTATTGCTCTGCCGAAACCAGGGAAGAGCCCAGATAGTCCGCAAAACTTTAGACCTATTTCATTGCTAAATACAGATTTAAAATTGTATGCAAAAATTATTGCCAACAGACTGGCCTTAATTACACCTCATCTGATTGGTCTGGACCAGGTGGGCTTCGTGAAAGGGCGACAAGCACCAGGCGGCACACGAAGACTGTTTAACCTACTGAAAGTGACCGAGTCCAGAGGAGCCCCCACTGTAGTACTGACACTTGACGCCGAAAAGGCATTTGATAGAGTACATTGGGGGTTCCTAGAAGCGACTCTATTAAAATTTGGCATGTCAGGTACAATACATACAGATATCATGGCGCTATACACGAAGCCCACCGCAAGAGTCTTCACCTCAAATGTTTTGTCGGATGTCTTCCGCATAACTAATGGCACTCGCCAGGGATGCCCCTTATCGCCTCTAATATTTACCCTAATTATGGAGCCCCTGGCGGAGGCCATTAGATCTTGCAACTCGATTTCAGGTATCAGAGTGGGTGGATACGCACATAAAATAGGACTCTTCGCCGATGACGTGGTTCTAACACTGACTGATCCGATCCCTTCCCTGACTTATCTCCAGAGAATCCTAGATGAATTTGGGGTGGCATCATACTACAAACTAAACTCCAACAAATCTTCTATCCTTCCAATTGGACTCTCGAAGTCCATGAGGATGGCTATTAAGAAATCCTTCCTGTTCCAATGGGCCACAAACACTTTGACTTACCTAGGAGTAAATCTAGCATACCCCACTGCTAACACTTATGACGCTAACTTTGCTAAACTAACCGAAGTAATAAAACAGGACCTCCAGCATATTTCTAATTTTGAACTATTCTGGATAGGTAAAATAGCGGCCATCAAGATGACTTTGCTACCCAAGATAATATACTACTTTAGAACGATCCCAATAACAATACCTGACAAATTCTTTACGGAAGTGGATAAACTGCTCAGGAAACACCTATGGGGGGGAAAAACGAGTAAAATAGCATACCCCATGCTTTTAAAACACAAAAAAAATGGAGGAGTCAATCTACCAAACATAAAACACTATTATTACGCAGCACGTTTAGATCAAGCTATGGCATGGGCAGAAAAGGGCCCAGAGAAGCTATGGGTGGGGATCGAGAAGAGCATGGTGGGGAATGGTGATCTCCCCGCTCTGCTCCTAGCGACCTTAACAGGGAAAGTAACTCCCAGCCAGTACCTTCCCGCCATAGAGGCTACTCTCGTAGCATGGTCATACCTACATCACACAGTACCACTAGACACAATGGACAAGTGTACAGACTTGCCACTGTCAGTATATGAACATACCATACCAAACCTCAAAACCCACCAATGGACAAAGGAAGGCATACAAACTTATAAAGAATTAGCACTTAAATATCCACACCCTGCATCATTCGCACACATACAAATAAACTATTTCCAAAGGAATAACCCTGACCTATCTTATCTTCTGCATAGGGAATCTTGGTCACGCTTGCGGTCGGATCAGGACAGTGCAAAGGGACTGTCTTGGTTCTACGGGAAGCTACAATACAACAAAATCTTTCAGAAGTCCACGAATATGCTCAACTGGGAAAAGGAACTGGGAATTACATTTACCCACCAAGAATGGCAACAAGCCTTACAATCATATTACAGATACTCCCATTGCGTAAACCACTGGGATTTAATGCTCAAAGTACTTTACAGGACGTATCTTACCCCCGTCAGACTGGCACAGATCTACCCGCAGTCCCCTCCTGACTGTTGGAGGGAGTGCGGGGGGAGAGGCGGCATCCTCCACATTTTATGGCATTGCAGCTGTCTCAAGGCTTATTGGAAGGATGTGTCTTCTCTCTTGAGCAAGGTGGTTGAGAAAACACTTCTGCTCAAGCCCCAACTAGCGATTCTAAATATAGGGACAGGATCCATCCAGAAACACCGCAGGGCGCTAGCCACTCATATTCTGATAGCAGCAAAACTCACTATAACATCTAAGTGGAAATCTAAGATCATTCCAACTATTGCAGAGGTTATACAGAGGGTTCAAACCCAGTACAGCTATGAGAGATACTTCGCTATAAAACATAACTCGTTACACACATTTAACTCCTGCTGGGAATCATGGACCAGACATTACCCTGCTTGACTATAGACATTTGGTGGGCCGAAGTGACTTACATAAATAAGTGTCAAAGAAAAGGTACATTTCATTATATGATGCGAATACCACTAACTGATTCCTTTATACTTAAACTCTCTATACTTTCTTTTATGTTTTGAGTTAATTTATTTTATATTATATTTTATAACACTACTTGAAAAGATTCAACTTCTGGTATACCCTACTAATCTCAAGGTCAAGGTCACAGGTAAAAATTGAGCTTTGGGGAGCCAGCGTCACGGGCACAGCGTGAGCCCAAAGGGGTGCCCGTGACGCGGCCTCGCCGCCTATGTGACATGTGGAGATATCTAGCAAGTGACCCAGAGTCAATTTAAGGTTTAAAATAAAACCAGAGATATGTTTGAAATGTTTGAAATTTGAACGGCACTAACCCTTACATTTCTGCACAACAACAAAATGTTTAAGGTCAATGTTTACGGCCTACTTGTTATCTGTTATTTGCTAATACTTTAATAAAAAACATTTGAAAAGAAAAAATCCATACCATACCCTTATCTGGGCATGCGGGCTAGCAGGTCAGTAAAGGTGGATGGAAGAGTGAGCGTCCCTCCTCCTGAACCATACAAGGCCAGATGCCCTCAACATAGAGGGGGTGGGTGCTTTGGGATGGGGGTGCTCTGCCACGGGTTGTGGGGAAGAGACCCTTGTCTCTATGAACATGAGGACAGGGTGCTCCCCATGTTGAGGGCATGTGACCTGGTATGGTTCAGGAGGGGGGGGCTGAAACTGCTGCTTGTTTACTTTCTGAATTTACACAGACACACAGAGGCACAACTCCAGCTCTACGGCTCTTATTGTCCCTCTTATGACTCATTCCCCCTCCCTTCCTGGAAAACTCTCACAAGAGTGAGCTGTGCATGATGTCATAAGCCTAGGCTTTTTTCCAGACACAGGAAACAGGAAGTGGAAATCCAGACATGGTACAAATCTGCCACTTTACAGGTAGACTAAGGGGACCCCCCCCCCCCCCCAGGCACTATATTGGAAGGATTTTTTTTATTTTTATGCTTTCACTTTAAAAATCAAAAAAAAAATCACTGCTCATTTAAAAATTATGTTTTTTACAAACTTTTTTTTTATTGATATATGTCCCCCAGGGCAGGACCCAGACCCCTATAACCATGCCCAATTACTTGCATATAAGCCTTCAAAATGGGCACTTTTGATTTTTGACATTCAGGTCCCATTGACTTTAATGGGGTTCGTTATTCGGGTCCGAGGTTTTGCTGTGTTTGGAAGTTCTGGTGCGAACCGAACAGGGGTCTGTTCGGCCCATCTCTAGTCCTAACGACTGATAGCATCATCAGTTGATAAGGAGGATGTCAGTTGCCTGCATCGCATCCTTGTTTGACCCTCCCCTTCCCCTCTCCATCAGCATTGGGGTAACATTAGCTGAGTGAATGTAGAAAAACTCAGGGAGAAGAGAAACATTGGAATACTAGTCAGAACCAGTTTGCAAAAGTATATTTGATTTGGAAGAATAAATCACCTCTAAGGTTGGGTGCCCTACTTGAACTTGTTGCTGCATTATGTAAAACTATTAGAATAGCTTTTACATTTTAGAATGGGGTGCCTCGAGATTGTCCATAATTTTAAAGGTTGTCTTGAGACTGTTCATCATTTTTAAAAGGTGTCTTGACTGAAAAATGGTTAAGAAACACTGCATTAGAGAAAGCATGCATCTAAATGATTGTTTGTAAAAGGAATTTTCAGTGTGAACCCTTTATACCTTTACAATCACTGATGACAGTAAATAAAAAACACTGATGACTTTTATTGTTGTAAAGTGTAATTATAATTCACAAGTCCAAGCCTTTTTGTGCCACTGAATGCTTCACTTGTGGTTTGCATGAACAGATACATTAGCTTCTTGTAGCTTGTTTCATTTAAGAATGCTATTATCCATTGAGAATTGATCAATACATCATCTATATAGCAACTTGAATGCGGTTGTCTGGATCCATTGTTGACTTGCTGATAATGACTTCTTTATTTGAGCTAGCATGTAGGAACAAGGAGATAAAGAAAAGGACAAAGAATTATAGCATATGCTCATGAAAGTATTTCAAAGGATATAAGCAGGGAAGAAAAGCATGTCGATACTGTGTTAGAAATTTACAGAGCAGATGAGCTCAAAATTATGGATAAAAAGCAAAGAAAACAAAACAAAAACATTTTATAAAACGAGTAAAGTTTTAATAAAAGGTGGTTTTCAACCCGATATCCCATTTGGAATTAACTTGTCCTACTGGTTTCAAATCCTGGCCTTTATTTTATTACATGAACATTTTCTTTGTGTATTATTTAAATTTGTATTTTCTATCTTTTTAATTGTACAAAATACTGATATACAAAACATAAAATTCAAATATGTAACAAAATATTAAATATGATAAATCATATACATCAAAGTTATTGGTGATGCTGATGCACCAATATCATTGTCTGCAAGTTAAACAGCTATATTTCTGAGTGCTGGTTGGATGGTATTTACAACACATTGGTGTTGTTCTACTAATTGATATGCACACATAAGTATGAATTTTTTTTGGTGGGCCTAGGTGGTTCAACAATGCATTAGGAGGTGTAGTCAGGGCAGGGGTTTAGGAGGGGCCAAAAATTGCTAGGGATGTTCAGTGGAGGCAGTGGAAGGGATACAAAGATACAAAAAAGGTGACAAGAAGAAGAGTAGATAGAGGTCATGGGGGTTTGTAATTGGTAAGGGGGAAAATGTTGCAGCTGATTCTTTTGTTGCTCTTGTTGCTGCTGCTCCTGAAACTATTGCTATTTTGACAGCTGATTTTGTTTAAGCTGCCAGGATCTGCATGCCTAGAGCTTAAAAGACACTTTGATAAAATAGGATGTCCTATTACAACACCTGATAAAGGATAGCACACATATGAGAGATGTGTTGAATCCATCCTTGCATTCCTTCCACTAATTGTGCAGCACTAGTAACAATCACTTTTCCATGTCCTGTCTTAAAACAGTGACTATTTCCTATAGTAGCTCTTTTTGTCTTGCCATCTCTTAAATACTAGACATGTGCATTCGTTTTCGTCCGAATCCATTTTCGTCCGAATTTCGGGTATTTTTGTTATCATTTTAACAAACGATAACGAACGAGCAAAATCTGAAAACCGAAAGATTCGACATAAACAAATGCTTTATTTTCGTGTGACAACAGTTCGATATAGATAGGAGATTCGACATGGTGCTGACAATAGCGATCTGTGTCCATCGAACTGTGGTCAAATGTGCCTAACCTTAGCTCTATTAGTCCAAGATTATTCTACATAGAGAGAAAAGATTTGGCATAGAGAGATAAGATTAGACATTATAGAGACAATAGCAAAACAGGTCGACTGTGCCTAACCTAACTCTAATAGTCCAATATTATTAGACATAGAGAAAAGATTTGACATGAAGATTTGAAGAAAGCAGTCGGCATGAGCGGACATTTATGGTCAAATGCTCTGCCCATAGGCTATAGAAGAATTCTAATGTTGGTTGACTAGTAATAATAATTAAAAAATATAATTATTACTAGTGTCATACAACATTAGAATTCTACTATAGCTTGTAGGCAAAACATTCGACCAGAAATGTACGATTGCGGCATCGTACAGTTTAGCTGCTCCGCCGAATCTTCTTAGAACATTCGACAGACACCATAAGCCTTCAATGACAGATTCAACCTTAATTATTTCGGATTTTCGGACGAATGCATTTTTTAACGAAACAAAATAAATAAAAAAAATTTCGGGAGTAACTAAATAAATACATTTTTCGGACGAAAACGAAATTCCAAAACAAAATATTTCAGTGTGCACATGTCTATTAAATACATGGAAGTCATGATCCGCTCTGTTAATCCATAATAGTGGCAAACCAGCCTTTCTCCCAGTTGAAAGGTTTGTTTTGTGTACTTTGGTGGCCCTCAGGCCTTGGTGCATTTGAGGTGGGCTAAGAATAAGAGAAGCAGATGCTAGCCATGACAGGAATATTTAGCAGATTTCTAAAATATTCTAAAAAGTATGCATGACATATATATGCTTCTTTGTTTTATTGCCTTTTCGTTTAGATTAAAGGAAAGCATTCCTTTTCTTTATGTACCTTTTCTGGACAATGTTTTTGAGAACAATAAACTCAATGTTCGCTCAATGTAAGTATACAGAGTACTGTTCATTTTTCTATCAAGTTCAAATATAGCTAATACAATAAATGAAAAAATAAAACAACATTCTGTATCATTGAATTCAGATTCTATAGTACCTCCAGAAACTGTAGGCATAAAGGAAAGATGTTCTGCAAAGGTATAATAGCATAACTTGGTTTCAGAAAAAAAATCACACCCTTCCCTGCATTCTAATCCAGGCTCCTTGGCAGTAGGATACCAACCTCCACTATCAGATGTTGCCCTGTAAAGTAAGCACTGTGGTCTGTTAACCACTTCAGCCCTGGAAGGATTTACCCCCTTAATGACAGGACCATTTTTTGGGATATGGCACTGCATTGCTTTAACTGACAATTGCGTGCAACACTGTACCCAAATAAAATTGATGTCTTTTTTTTCCCACCAATAGAGCTTTATTTTTGGTGGTATTTGATCACCTTTGCAGTTTTTATTTTTTGCGCTATAACCAAAAAAATACTGACAATTTTGAAAAAAAAGCTATATTTTTTACTTTCTGCTGTAATACATATCAAAAAAAATGTAAAAAAACAAATGTCTTCATCAATTTAGGCCAATATGTATTATTCTACATATTTTTGGTAAAAAAAATCCCAATACGTGTATATTGATTGGTTTTTGCAAAAGTTATAGCGTCTACAAACTACTGGATAGATTTATGGACTTTTAATTTTATTTTATTTTTTACTAGTAATGGCGGTGATCATTGATTTTTAGCGGGACTGCGACATTGATAAATTTGACCCTACGTGACACTTTTTGGGGATCAGTGGCACCAGTACAGTGGTCAGTGCTAAACAAAATGCACTGATTACTGTATAAATGACAATGGCAGGGAAGGGGTTAACATCAGGGGCAATCAAAGGGTTAAATGTGTTCCCTGGTTGTGCTTTCTTAGTGTAAGGGGGAAGTGCTGATAAGAACAGCACAGAGATCACTGTTCCTAATCACTAGCAGCAGCAGATCTCCATGTTTTCCCCTGTAAGAACGGGGATCTGCCTTGTTTACATAGGCAGATCCCTGTTCTGCCTCTCTGTGAATCGATCGTGGGTGGCTGGCGGACATCAGGTCTGTATGTAGGCTCCTCCGCGCATCCACACTATCTATTGCATGCCAGAGTATATATGTGGTGGGCGGTCTTTAAGTGGTTAAACATCACTTTGGCTACATTCTGATTTTAGCACAAGGAATAGCATGGTCCTAATCATCTGCATTTCTATGCTTCATTAAACTATTTGAATACATGGAATTATGCCTACATATAATTATGATGTTACCAGAAGAGAAAGCATCCTTTTCATCATACTTACATATTATTATAGCATTATCAAGAGGGAGAGTCATACTCTCTTTAGAAGGTGGTTGTACCTCCTGAACTAGTCTGCGCTCTTTTGTTTGGGGACACCGTGAGAACTTCACTCATCTTTAGGATTTCCTGGAGGTATGTAAAGATGCTACTGTAGCCTTCTTGTCCGAAACAGAGGCTACTATGTCAATTAAATTTTTTGTTGGGCTATAATTAGTTATTATTTTTCTTCTAGTTTTTCCCTAAGCATAGGTTGTGATTTCTCACTGTCCCCAGTAGATGTCACCGTTTTCACTGGTCATAGTATGAGATTTAACAAAACTAAGTCATGAAAATGTATACTTCCTTTAGCCTATCCAGTAGGAGGTTTATGCCACTGGTGCATGCTGAGGGAAGGTATCAGTATTTTGGACAGGCTCTCTCTCATGCCTCAGGATGGGGCCTGAGGAGTTGCTGCTGGATGGAGCTCTGCTGTTGGGCCACTGGGGCCTAGCATGTGCTGGGATGGTCCTGAAGCTGTCCTGACTGGTCTTAAGAAGGCTTTGCCAGGGAGGAGACCCAGGGTAGGCCCCTTGCTGGAGAGAGCCAGGAGGAGAGCTGGTCTCTCAGAAGGGCTGGGTGACTCACTTGGAGGACACATCGAAGTTTGGGAATTTGCTTGCAGTGTTTCTGGGTAAGCTTGGAGGTTATAACACTATGAGGCTAGACATTGGCCTCAATCTGGAGAGTCTGTGAGTGATCTGCTGTGGTGTCTTTGATCCCTGGCCTTCACATCCTTAACTGTTCTTCAATTAAACTTTAGAGAGGGGTGACTGGTACCCAATATCCTTTCTGGGTCCCACCATTATGGCCATAGATTTAGCCCTGGAGTGTAGTGCCAGCCCTCCCCTGGCTTTTGGAGGTGCTATCCTGCTTTTGGGCCATCAGAGGCATGCTACACCACTAAAACAATTGGTGCAAACATGTTTAAAGTGATTTATCTCCAGCAACATTTAGATATCATAACAGCTGCAGGTAAACACCTTTGTGTTCCATACTGCTATTGGACACTGTTATGTAAATACAAGTTTCATATTCAACTTCCCAACGGCTCTATTGCTTTAGTGTAATGTTATTGTAAAGGCATATGTAAATAAACAAGTTTTACAAACAAACAACTAAAGTGGATGCCTAACCTGTGCCAGATGGGATGGATGGCTGCCTAGGACCCTGGAGCTCCTGGGGATGGGTGGAACGCATGATAAATGTAGGCTCATACCAGGACCTTAATGGGGCTGGGCTAGACTGGTATCCAGCAATGGGGGAGAGTCACCAGATGGAGGATCCTGCTCTGCTGTGAAACCTGCACACAGGCACAGGAACGCGGATGTCAATCTCGTGGCTATAGGGCAGGGCTGTATGGTATAGGGAATAGAACAGAACAAGACTCTGAAGCTCTCCAAAGGCGGACTACACTTTTCAGGGATTAACCCCTTCCCCAGGTCACCTAATCAGAGCCGAGAAAAAAGGGGAAGTATATGAAGGAGTGCCAGGGGGCAGGTCAGCCATTAAATCACACCTGTCTGGGGATTAACCACTACAGGTGAGGCAATGTATGAAAAAAGTAAAACTGATGCATGTACAACAGTCAAAGCAAATAAAAATTGGACAGACTGAAACATCCCAAAGAACAAAAATATATGATTGTTTATAAACATGCAGCACACATGCCCACACAATTGTGTGGTGCACACACACAAAAACAATTAGGGCGTACACCGATATACACCCTTTTTAATATATTTGAAGAATTTTTGGGGGTTTCTCCTACTTTCTTTCTGTAATTTGTTTTGAATTTTTGCCACCTTGATTTTCTTTTTACATATTCTGTTGTATTTCTTGAAACATTTAAATGATTGTTGTTGCAAGGAAGAGGGAACAATATATTCAGGGAGCAGGTTTTGACAGTATATATATGTGACAGTGCATATTAGTATCAGACAGGCAGTCCATGCGTGTAGTTGATGGTAAGTCTAGAGTAACTGGAAGCCCGTGAACACCCATATAGGATGAAACATCATCTCATCCAGCATATATGCATAAAAAGCCTAAGTAGGTCAGTTTATATGCAGATGTTTCCCCCGGTGCTATATTACTATGTTCAAATAAAACTTATGTGTGTAGGCATGCCTGTAAATACATAAAATGCTCATAGCGGCTGTACATATAGGCCAAATGCTGGTGCCTGCACATTACGGTAGAGATGTACTCATATATGTATCTGCTGTATGTATCTAGAACCGACATAACCGTATAAAAATGTATCTGCTCTAAAATCACCTCCCATGCTTACAAGGGAAAGTCTTACTGTATGTACATAAAAGAGTATGCCAAATGCCTGCAGAAATTACCATCAAAGATTAGCCATACACTGTGTAACAAGACCAGTGAGAAACCAAGGGAGTCTTAGCTAGACCACATCCAAATAAGGAGGAGCACCTATGAACTAACACTCTCCAATGCAAATTCATATGCATGGTGTTCCCGGCAGTGGGTATGACAGAGACGCACACGCATGTGCATTGCACACATCAGGCCTCCCAAAACTCTGGCGCACAACCCAACCCCAACCGGGATGTTGTCACATGCTGGAAGTCTGACGGCAGACAACAAGTTCTCAAAAAATAGGGAGGGTGTGGAGAGGAATTAACCTCAACGAAAAAACTCAGTGGGGCAGAGTAAACCCAACCCCTCTTGGTTGCTGTATAATAGGGTGCAAAGAGAATTCCAATCACGGCCTGTGTGCCCCGGGTGGCTCCTGACAAGGACCACAGAACATAAGAGGGTACACCTAGTGGTCTGGTGGCCAATGACAACCTTTAAACCAAACACAGTCACCAGAATTACAACAAAAAGTAGATTGATGTCCTGCGTACAAAGAAAAAGCCTCAAAAAAACTTAGCATATACAATGGACATAAAGTTGCTCTGGGGGCCAACTGGATGTACAAATGTTGGTACCCCTGGGATAAAGTCCGATCAAAGGGAGTGACAGATTCCATAAAATTATTTTTACATAACTCCAGAGACAAATCATTCTAAGAATGGTCTATAGCTGATGGTCTCCTTTAACCCTGGGGGGAGGTAGCTTCCAGAATATAGATCCAAAACAACTCTCCTTGAAGTAAAATCTTGTTCCAGTCACCTCCTCTTGGGTAAATGTGATCTTAGGGAAGTGACTATTGTGAATGTTTTTAACATGGCATCCAAGTGTAAATTCAGGATTGGATGATTTCATACTCACTATATGGAGGTATGCTCTCCTCCAGAATTCAAATTTAGTTTTTTTGACATAAAAGCCCTCAGGTCAGGAGGTACACTATCCCTACCATATTGCAATTGACAAAATTGTGTGGCTTATAAAGGTCCCCATTTGGCAAATAAAAAGATTCTTCAGTATTGATATACAGTGGTGTGAAAAAGTGTTTGCCCCCTTCCTCATTTCCTGTTCCTTTGCATGTTTGTCACACTTAAGTGTTTCGGAACATCAAACCAATTTAAACAATAGTCAAGGACAACACAAGTAAACACAAAATGCAATTTGTAAATGAAGGTGTTTATTATTAAAGGTGAAAAAAAAAAAATCCAAACCATCATGGCCCTGTGTGAAAAAGTGATTGCCCCCCTTGTTAAAACATACTATAACTGTGGTTTTCCACACCTGAGTTCAATTTCTCTAGCCACACCCAGGCCTGATTATTGCCACACCTGTTCACAATCAAGGCATCACTTAAATAGGAGCTGCTTGACACAGTAAGGTCCACCAGAAGATCCTTAAAAGCTACACATCATGCCGAGACCCAAAGAAATTCAGGAACAATTGAGAAAGAAAGTAATTGAGATCTATCAGTCTGGAAAGGGTTTATAAAGCCATTTCCAAAGCTTTGGGAATCCAGCGAACCACAGTGAGAGCCATTATCCACAAATGGCGAAGACATGGAACAGTGGTGAACCTTCCCAGGAGTGGCCGGCCGCCCAAAATTACCCCAAGAGCGCAGCGACGACTCATCCAAGAGGTCACAAAAGACCCCACAACAACGTCCAAGGAACTGCAGGCCCCACTTGCCTCAGTTAAGGTCAGCGTTCCTGCCTCCACCATCAGGAAAAGACTGGGCAAAAATGGCCTGCATGGCAGAGTTCCAAGGAGAAAACCACTGCTGAGCAAAAAGAACATCAAAGCTCGTCTCAATTTCTCCACAACACATCTTGATGATCCCCAAGACTTTTGGGACAACATTCTGTGGACCGATGAGACAAAAGTGGAACTCTTTGGAAGGTGTGTGTCCAAGTATATCTGGCGTAGAAGGAACACTGCATTTCAGAAAAAGAACATTATACCAACAGTAAAATATGGTGGTGGTAGTGTGATGGTCTGGGGCTGTTTTGCTGCTTCAGGACCTGGAAGACTTGCCGTGATAAAAGGAACTACGAATTCTGCTGTCTACCAAGAGATCCTGAAGGAGAATGTCCGACCATCTGTTCGTGTACTCAAGCTGAAACGAACTTGGGTTCTGCAGCAGGACAATGATCCTAAACACACCAGCAAGTCCACCACCGAATGGCTGAAGAAAAACAAAATGAAGACTTTGGAGTGGCCTAGCCAAAGTCCTGACCTGAATCCTATTGAGATGTTGTGGTATGACCTTAAAAAGGCCGTTCATGCTCGAAAACCCTCTAATGTAACTGAATTAGGACAATTCTGCAAAGATGAGTGGGCCAAAATTCCTCCAGGACGCTGTAAAAGCCTCATTGCACGTTATCGCAAACGCTTGGTTGCAGTTGTTGCTGCTAAGGGTGGCCCAACCAGTTATTAGGTTTAGGGGGCAATCACTTTTTCACACAGGGCCATGATGGTTTGGATTTTTTTTCACCTTTAATAATAAACACATTCATTTGCAAATTGCATTTTGTGTTTACTTGTGTTGTCCTTGACTATTGTTTAAATTGGTTTGATGTTCCGAAACACTTAAGTGTGACAAACATGCAAAGGAACAGGAAATGAGGAAGGGGGCAAACACTTTTTCACACCACTGTATAAGGTCCTACCATGTGGTCCATCTGTAAGAGATACCAGTATTTTTGGATAACCTTTCTCACCTTCATATGTTGATTTGTGTATCGATGTGGGGGAACAAAGCCTCGCTCTTCTCCCCCAATTCTCTGCGGCGCCGGCATTGTCACTGTGGATTCACAGCTGGGCATGCACTGTGCATGCGCGAGCCGCGTTGCATGCTGTGACTGGCTGGGCAATCATCTGGGACCTGTAACATGTCCCAGATGATTGCAGAGAGGGAGGGGGGAGAGGTGAAGTTAATTCCACTGCTGCAGTGTCCCGGGAGGAAGTGGGAGCAGAAACCCTCTAAAAAGAGGGTTTCCGCTCCCCCCCCAAAAAAATGACATGCCAGTTGAGGCATGTCAGGGGGGTCACCTTCCCTTAAAGTGGAAGTTCAATTTTTTGAGTGGAACTCTGCCTTAATGTTTCTTTACCTTTTTTTTCCATGAATAACCTTGTTCACATTTGCTATGCGACACGTGTCGGTTTCTTTTTCTTTTTGTATGCAAATATTCCTTAAATAAACATTACATGAAAAAAAGAAAATCTGTATGTGTCAAAAAAGAGATGCATTTGGAAAGAGCTGGAAAAAAAGAAGTGCATCTCGGATTCCAAAGATTATTTGTTACAGTTACTTCAAGGTTTCCCCACTCTTTTCCTTGAAAGCTAGCCATACTGGTAATCTTGGTTCTCTCACTATCAAATCAAATAGTACAGATAAAAACAATTTTTTTTGTAGTGTTCAATGCAAAAACAGAAACAGAAATTACAATTGCCTCAGGAAGATGGAGGGGGGGTATCTACTACCCCGTTGGACATATAGATAGCCAGAGGTAAAATTCATAAATGTAGCTACAATTATATACTGTATTTGACTCTTACTTCTTGCTATCTATATTTTTAAAACACTGAAAATAAAAGGTAAGCAAAACTGTACACAAACAAATTAAGGTTCAGCAGGGAACGGCCTGAGATTTAAACCATCTATGGGCAGGCTGATTGTACCTAAGTTGATCAATCAATCAACTTGAGTACAACCAGCATGTCCGATTTTTACCTGTGATTATTGCCAGTGGCTGTAGCCACTAGCAGTAATCACTATCTTCTCCCTGCAGAAAAAAGTCTCTCCTCCCCTCGCTGGAAGAACACAATAGCTACACAGAAGAGATTTCCCCATCAACACTGACTGTGTTGATGGGGCAATCAGGTGATTTTCTTTCCTGCAACCCATTGTCGCAGGACAGAAAATTGCACCATCTATGGCCTGCCAAGAATCTAGAGGTTGGCCTCACATCTTTGAATTATGGTAATGCTCAATCTGCAGTGCTATGTGTGCACTGTGTTGTATGTGTGCATTATGATAAAATGATGCAGGCATACATTTTATCACAAGGTAGCATGTCACACATACATGGCAACATGTTGCAATGTGCTAACACGCATATAGTTAAATGACTGTAATTTAAAAAAAATATATATAAATAAGCACTGTGATGTGTTGCAACAATTCACTACAGCCTATCTGCACCCTTTGTGTTCACCGTAATGCATATCCACTGGTGTGACTAGGTCCCCAATGTGTTGGTGTGCCACAATGCACCAACACATGTAACATGCATTACCCCAATGTAATTTGAGCACCCATTTCTGTTTTTTTTTTATTATTCTTTTCTTTTTTTTTTTCTTTTATGGTTCTGTGAGGAAACCTTTGAAAAATACCAGGGATCCTCATTCTTTGGTCTCTTCTGCAGCCCTGTACTCTATAGTAAGCACAGGATGATGTGACAGAAGGCATAGTAAAAATGTAAATTATGTCTACTATGTGTTCCATTATGAATAAACATAGAGTGCTCTGTACAGAGTATTACTGTGTTCATTCAGGGGATGAGTAAACATGAAATGAGTACAGATGAGCCTAACGACCCCCTGTTCGGTTCGCACCAGAACATTTGAACATCACAAAAGTTTGAAGCCAAACAATGAACCCCATTGAAGTTTATAGGACCTGAACTGGAAAAGTCAAAAGTGCCATTTTTGAAGGCTTATATGCAAGTTATTGGGCATACAAAGAGCTTTTCCCTGGGGGACATGTATAAATGAAAAAGTTTGTAAAAAAGATAATTTTTAAATGATCATTGATTTACTGATGCTTAAAGTGAAATAATAAAAATGAAAAATTCCTTTAAATATAGTGCCTGGGGGTCCCCTTAGTCTGCTTGTTAATTGGTGTATCGGTACCATGTACTGTATAGAACCTGCTGTAGCAAAAATTACATTTATAAATAAAGAAAATACATTTTTTTTTCTGCAAGCTTTCTTTATTTTATAAACAATGGCTTGGGGAGCAAGTATGTATGATGAGGCCACAATTTAGTGCACCTGGAAAAAGATTAGAGATTCCTTGGAATCTGGTGTGAGTTTCACAGACTTTGGATGGAAGTAACAGGTGCGCAAAAAATTGGGCTTTGGGCGTTGGTGGTGCCTTCACACCATAACCCTATAGAGGTGCTCTTGATGAAAACAAGAATTGGCCTTGCTGTAAAACATTATGTGCACCTGTCAAACAGGTGTGGGAAAATTGGTTCTTGGGTGTCCATTGTGCCCATGAAACCTATGCCAAAAAAATTCTTACAGATAAAGTCAACACCCACAAAGCTAGGCAGTGTAGACAGTCTTGCAGAAATTCCACATGGTTCATATTGATAAATGTCAGCCAGTCAACGGAGTCTATGGACAGACGTGCTCTTTTATCTTTTACAAAACCTCCAGAAGCACTGAATGCCCATTCGGAAGCACGCTGGATGCAGGGCAGCCCAGCAGCTCAATTGCATAGTTCTGGCCAGTGGTTTATTCTCACGACCCTGTAACCCAGTGGATCGTCAACTGGAAAGCTCTCCATGTCTGTGTTCACCCCTAGATAATATCCCACCATATGATGCAGATGCAGCTGATGGGATGTGGAAGCTGACAGCCCTGGGTGTCGAAAATGTAAATGCATCACTGAGGTGGCCCCTTCTCCACTGCTTCTCTCTTGACCAACAGCGTCCTCAAAACTAGCTTTTCAGTTAGACTGTATCCTACTAGAATAAGAACGTGTGGTACTGGCGCTGGTTAATGTGTTCCAAAAATGAAAATAAAACTGAAAATAAATGAAATACAATACAATATTTTAGTGAGCTGCAGTTTCGTGTAATATAACCACCAATATGTGGCTATTCAGAATATGGAAAAGGTTAAAGTGGAAACTGCGCTAAATATTACTCAAAACACATGTGGGTTCCCCCCTCTAGTGCATGCTATGCTGCGGTGTCCCCAACAGCCTATAGTGCCAAATGTGCAGGTGCTGGCCTATAGTATATTAATACCTTATTACAAAATGTGAAATAAATGACAAAATAAAAACCTAAATGTGTCAGGTGCCTGTGTTTACTTTATGCCTTATTAAGGCTATTTAAAGTGCTTAGTGCATGCGGGTATCATATATGTCTATCCTGTGCAGTTTAGGCTTATATCTGCGCTAATTACAGGGTTTGGTGCTCTTTCTAAAAAAACAATTTTTGTTCCATCAGTAGCCCATCTACACTCCCCCAAAAGTGATGGTACAACGGGGCATATATAGCAGATGTCTATTACATATAGTATAATCAATATCCCAATCCCATCAGTTTAGCCATATACAAAACAATTATTCAATATGTTGATATCATGCAATCTAATCAGATGTCTATTACATATAGTATAATCAATATCCCAATCCCATCAGTTTAGCCATATACAAAACAATTATTCAATTTGTTGATATCATGCAATCTATCGTGAACAAACACAAAAGAGCCAAGCTCTGAACTATAAAAACTGTATAAAGAGAGTCCGTGCCAACACCGCTTGTGCTTAGTACAAATACATATAACTTGTGCAGATTTCTTGACCGTCACCACCTATGGACTGGATCACTTACCAGAGCTTGGTAAGTGTAGGGCCTGCGGTTGCTTTAGGATGACCAATCCTATCAGTGGCCTCTCTCTTACTCTCACCTCCTGGTCGGGTATGTGTGTGGGTGTTTTTACAAACGGGCTCCACGGCAGGTATCCCCCAAAATGAAATAATAGACAGGGGGCTTCCAATAGTGAAGTATGTTTATCAAAAGGGTATTTATTAAAAGAAAATTGTTTAAAAACTCACATGGTTCAGGTGCCACAGCTGACACCAAACATATCCAGCCTTGTGTTTTTAAAATTTGCGTCCTGGCTTCCCTTCCTGGTCTGGGGTGTCTCTCCCGGAAGTGGTGCAAGCGTACGATTACCCAGCAGCCTCTACGCGTTTCGCAAGAGTTAATTGCGTCATCAGGAAGCTGCCAGCTTCCTGATGACGCAATTAACTCTTGCGAAACGCGTAGAGGCTGCTGGGTAATCGTACGCTTGCACCACTTCCGGGAGAGACACCCCAGACCAGGAAGGGAAGCCAGGACGCAAATTTTAAAAACACAAGGCTGGATATGTTTGGTGTCAGCTGTGGCACCTGAACCATGTGAGTTTTTAAACAATTTTCTTTTAATAAATACCCTTTTGATAAACATACTTCACTATTGGAAGCCCCCTGTCTATTATTTCATTTTGGGGGATACCTGCCGTGGAGCCCGTTTGTAAAAACACCCACACACATACCCGACCAGGAGGTGAGAGTAAGAGAGAGGCCACTGATAGGATTGGTCATCCTAAAGCAACCGCAGGCCCTACACTTACCAAGCTCTGGTAAGTGATCCAGTCCATAGGTGGTGACGGTCAAGAAATCTGCACAAGTTATATGTATTTGTATTAAGCACAAGCGGTGTTGGCACGGACTCTCTTTATACAGTTTTTATAGTTCATAGCTTGGCTCTTTTGTGTTTGTTCACGATAGATTGCATGATATCAACAAATTGAATAATTGTTTTGTATATGGCTAAACTGATGGGATTGGGATATTGATTATACTATATGTAATAGACATCTGATTAGATTGCATGATATTAACAAATTGAATAATTGTTTTGTATATGGCTAAACTGATGGGATTGGGATATTGATTATACTATATGTAATAGACATCTGCTATATATGCCCCGTTGTACCATCACTTTTGGGGGAGTGAAGATGGGCTACTGATGGAACAAAATTGTTTTTTTAGAAAGAGCACCAAACCCTGTAATTAGCGCAGATATAAGCCTAAACTGCACAGGATAGACATATATGATACCCGCATGCACTAAGCACTTTAAATAGCCTTAATAAGGCATAAAGTAAACACAGGCACCTGACACATTTAGGTTTTTATTTTGTCATTTATTTCACATTTTGTAATAAGGTATTAATATACTATAGGCCAGCACCTGCACATTTGGCACTATAGGCTGTTGGGGACATCGCAGCATAGCATGCACTAGAGGGGGGAACCCACATGTGTTTTTGAGTAATATTTAGCGCAGTTTCCACTTTAACCTTTTCCCTCCACCCTCCTCCTCCCTCTCCTCTTGTGTGTTCTGTGGCATCACAAGAATGGTGTCTGCATTAAGCGGGCCCTGAGAGGAAAAGAAGTCCACCTCTTCCTTCCGCTGCTCTGCCTAAAGTGCCCTGTCCATAATGCCACTCAGAGTCTGCTCCAGCAGGAACACAACAGGGATTGTGTCACTGATGCATGCATTGTCACGACTCACCATCCTTGCTTCCTCCTCAAATGGTGATAGTACAGTGCATCCTTTATCAGCAGCCATTGGCATGGGGAAAAAAAGCAGAGCCGCCCTGAGCCTGTCGTTGTGCCATATTCACACAGGCACATGTTGATGGCCCTCTGCTACATGTGCAGCTACTGCAGCATTGCCAGAGTTTAGTTCCACCTGGTAGGCATGTCACAAATCAGGCAGCTTACATGTAGGTGGAATTCCCACTGAATTTCAGCCAACCGAGCACTGGCTGTGTGTGACGGGTGACCGCCAAACATGGGTACAGACTCTTATGGCCTGCTTTAGCAGATCTTCCAACCCTGGGTACCTGTTCAAGAAATTCTGCACCACCAAATTGAGGACATATGCCAGGCAACTTTCCCTGTCGAAGGGCAGACAGGAGGTTAGTGACATTATTGCATACCACCATTTCTGGCTCAAGCTGGCATGGCGTGAACCACCTCTGGGTCTGCTTCTGCATAGCTGAAATGATTTCTCTGCTACGTTGTAGCTCATGTCCCCTAGACAGACCAGCTGAAGCACTGCGTGGCATCTTTTAGCCTGACTCATTGAATAGCCCATTGAATTCTTAGGGGGTACTGGTGGTTCATAGGACAATTCAGCAGAGGAGGGCATGGAGGAAAAGGAGGAGGAGGAGGTGGAGGGGTGGAGCTGACAAATCTTGCATCATCACAACCATCTGTATGGAGACGTGGTTGCAAAACAAGCTGCAGCACTGAGCCCTGTCCAGCATCTTTCCTAGTTGCAAGCAGATTGTGATGTGAATGAAATGTATCATCCCCGACCATGATTGCTGGACCACATGTCAGCAGTAACATGGATCTTGCAGCTAACTGCCTTGCCCAATGATGCCACACTATTGCCTTCCACATGATGATAAAGAGCTGGAATGGCCTTACATGCAAAGAAATAGCAAATGGGACCCTGTCTTTGTGGTACAGCACATTCTGCAAATTCGCAGAAGGGGGCAGAATCCACAAGGCATGAGTTGTAATTCCCAGCAGTTTTGACAAGCTTCAATTTAGACACTGAGCATGTGGGTGGCAGAAATGAGAGGAGCGAAATTCCTTTTATTACAAATTTGTCTAATCAACACCATAGTATCAAGCATATTATAAATAAGCATTGGCATATTTTGGGAAATGACCGGGTATTGAAAACCATGTTGCCTGTTAAAACACAGGTGGTTTTTAAAGGCGTTCCCTCTTTAAGAGACAAATTTTCACCCAATGTGTTAAACCCCCAACAGGCGAACCAATGTTTTTTGGGGAGCTAAAAGGGAGCTATTACCAATGCAGAAGGTGCCAAGTGAGTTCTCTGAATAGATGCAGAACTAGGAGGACTATAGAATTTACCTCCACGGCTACATCAAAGGAGTATAAGATTGAGCTGTTCATTACCTGTTCCACGGAGGGGATGGTCTACCTGTTGGAGTGACCTTGTGGCCTGCAATATGTGGGCAGGACCAAATGCCCCCTCTGTGTACGGCTTAATGAGCACATCAACAATATTAGAAGGGGGTTCACCAAACATTCGGTATCAAAACATTACTTGACGGCCCATAACAGAGACCCCTCAAATACTATCTTTCTTGGGATAGACAAGTATAGCCCCCATTGGAGGGGGAGTTGCCTTGTTAGAACTATCTCCAAGCTTGAGATGTCATGGGT
>CM053030.1:290421041-290436628 GCA_028564925.1 Lithobates sylvaticus
GTTCTTTCCGAACGCACATTCAGTGCTGCTGGAGGATTTGTCACTGATCACAGGGTGCGCCTGTCCACCGACTCGGTTGATCGACTGACCTTCATAAAAATGAATCAGTCTTGGATCACCACCAGCTACCAGGCACCTGAAGCGGATATAACTGAATAATTTATAATGTCACATCCCTTCAAGACTGCCTATGCTGATGCTGAGTGACTGTCCTGTTATGTTCACTGACTATCCTCTTCCTCCTCCTCAATGATCCATTCCTTGATAGCTTGGAAGAACATTTTTGTTTCTGGGTGCCACCACACCAGTGCCTAAGGCACAATTTTTCAGCCCCTGTATAACAGGGGCGTGTAATTACAATTTTTTAAAAAATGCTTCGCAACAGGTGTGACTGCTGTGCTCCAAGTACAGTATCTGTGAGGGGTTGCAGTGTTGTGGCACCAGCACCATTGCCTAAGGCACCATTTTTCAGACCCTGCTTAACAGGGGCGTGTAATTACAATTTTTTAAGCAATGCTTCGCAACATGTCTGACTGCTGTGCTCCAAGTACAGTATCTGTGAGATGTTGCAGTGTTGTGGCACCAGCACCAGTGCCTAAGGCACATTTTTTAGCCCCTGTTGGGGCGTGTAATTACAATTTTTAGGCAATGCTTTGCAACAGGTCTCATTGCTGTGCTCAGAGTACAGTATCTGTGAGGGGTTGCAGTGTTGTGGCACCAGCACCAATGCCTAAGGCACAATTTTTCAGCCCCTGTTTAACAGGGGCGTGTAATTACAATTTTTTAAGCAATGCTTCGCAAAATGTCTGACTGCTGTGCTCCAAGTACAGTATCTGTGAGGGGTTGCAGTGTTGTGGCACCAGCACCAGTGCCTAAGGCACAATTTTTCAGCCCCTGTTGGGGCGTGTAATTACAATTTTTAGGCAATACTTTGCAACAGGTCTCATTGCTGTGCTCAGAGTACAGTATCTGTGAGGGGTTGCAGTGTTGTGGCACCAGCACCAATGCCTAAGGCACAATTTTTCAGCCCCTGTTTAACAGGGGCGTGTAATTACAATTTTTTAAGCAATGCTTCGCAACACATCTGACTGCTGTGCTCCAAGTACAGTATCTGTGAGGGGTTGCAGTGTTGTGGCACCAGCACCAGTGCCTAAGGCACAATTTTTTAGCCCCTGTTGGGGCGTGTAATTACAATTTTTAGGCAATGCTTTGCAACAGGTCTCATTGCTGTGCTCAGAGTACAGTATCTGTGAGGGTTGCAGTGTTGTGGCACCAGCACCAATGCCTAAGGCACAATTTTTCAGCCCCTGTTTAACAGGGGCGTGTAATTACAATTTTTTAAGCAATGCTTCGCAAAACGTCTGACTGCTGTGCTCCAAGTACAGTATCTGTGAGGGGTTGCAGTGTTGTGGCACCAGCACCAGTGCCTAAGGCACAATTTTTCAGCCCCTGTTGGGGCGTGTAATTACAATTTTTAGGCAATACTTTGCAACAGGTCTCATTGCTGTGCTCAGAGTACAGTATCTGTGAGGGGTTGCAGTGTTGTGGCACCAGCACCAATGCCTAAGGCACAATTTTTCAGCCCCTGTTTAACAGGGGCGTGTAATTACAATTTTTTAAGCAATGCTTCGCAACACGTCTGACTGCTGTGCTCCAAGTACAGTATCTGTGAGGGGTTGCAGTGTTGTGGCACCAGCACCAGTGCCTAAGGCACAATTTTTCAGCCCTGTTCAACAGGTGCATGCAATTACAAATCTTGATCTAATAACTCACAGCAGGGTCCATTCCTGTGCCCACCAAGAGTAACTGTGAGGGCTTACAGTCTTGTGGCAACACCGTCCACCACCACCACCAAAGGCCCAATTTTTCTGCCCTGTTCAACAGGTGCATGCAATTACAAATCTTGATCTAATAACTCACAGCAGGGTCCATTCATGTGCCCACCAAGAGTAACTGTGAGGGCTTACAGTCTTGTGGCAACACCGTCCACCACCACCACCAAAGGCCCAATTTTTCTGCCCTGTTCAACAGGTGTGTCACGTACCGGGTACGGCGGGGAACAGGAGGTGGATCCCCTATGCCAATGGGGCGATAGCACAGGTTGTATTGGAGGACCGGTTCTAATGTTGCTACTGGTTTTCACCAGAGCCCGCCGCAAGGCGGGATGGACTTGTAGCGGCGGTAGCAACCAGGTCGTGTCTTCCAATAGCAACTCGACCCCACTGACAGCTGAGACAGGCGCAGTACACAAGGATTAGGCAGAGGCAAGGTCAAACGTAGCAAAGGGTCAAGGCAGGTGGCAAAGGTTCGTAGTCGGGGGCAACAGCAAAGGTCTGGATACACAGAAGGAGCAAAACACACAAACGCTTTCACTGGGCACTAGGGCAACACAAGATCCGGCAAGGACAGGAAGGGGAAGTGGGTTCATAAAGGTAACGGTGAATCATGATTGGACCAGGCACCACTTAATGTGCGCTGGCCCTTTAAGAGAAAGAAGAGCCGCGCGCGCGCCTGGAGAGAGGGGGACGAGCGCGCAGGAGGAGGCAGAGGACAGAGCCGGCGGGGACGGGTAGGCAGAGCGGGATGCGATCCACGGGCAGACCGGGGACGCCGCGTGGATCGCATCCCCGAGACAGAACAGCGCCCACGGCCAGGGAAGCTGGCCAGGGCGCTGCAGGGAGAGAGACGCCGTGAGCGCTCCGGGATGGACGGGACACCCGGAGCGCTCGGCGTTACAGTACCCCCCCCTTGGGTCTCCCCCTCTTCCTGGAGCTCAAGAACCTGAGGATGAGACTCTTGTCAATGATGTTACCCTCCGGTTCCCAGGACCTCTCCTCAGGACCACAATTCTCCCAATCAACAAGATAGAACCGTTTACCTCGGGTGGTTCTGGAGGCAAGGATCTCTTTGACTGAAAAGATGTCGGAGGAGCCGGAGACAGGAGCAGGAGCGGTGACCTTGGGGGAAAAGTGATTAAGAATAAAGGGCTTGAGGAGGGAAACATGGAAAGAGTTGGGGATGCAGAGGGAAGGGGGAAGATGTAGTTTGTAGGACATGGAATTGATCCGGGCCTTGATCTTGAATGGACCGAGGTAGCGGGGACCCAACTTGTAGCTGGGGATGCGGAACCTGATGTACCTGGAGGAGACGTGAGGGATGAACTGGCGATAGTAATTGGCGAATCCAAGGAAACGCTGGATGGCCCGTAGTCCGGTAGGACGTGGCCAGTTCAAGACGGCAGAAAGTTTCTCCTGGTCCATTTGGAGACCTTGTCCCGAGACCAAGTAACCCAGGAAGGGAAGACTGCAACGTTCAAAAAGACATTTCTCTAGTTTGGCGTAAAGACGGTTCTCCCGAAGCCGTTGGAGCACTTGACGGACCTGAAGGCGGTGTTCCTCCAAGCTAGAGGAAAAAATCAGGATATCATCCAGATAGACAATGACACAGGAGTATAGCAAGTCTCTGAAAATCTCGTTCACGAAGTCTTGGAAGACCGCCGGAGCATTGCACAAGCCGAAGGGCATGACGAGATACTCGAAGTGTCCGTCCCGGGTGTTAAAGGCGGTTTTCCACTCATCGCCCTTACGGATGCGGATGAGATTATATGCGCCCCAGAGGTCCAATTTGGAGAAAATTCTTGCTCCGCGCAAACGATCAAAAAGTTCCGAGATAAGGGGCAGCGGGTAGCGATTTTTTACCGTGATCTTGTTAAGACCACGATAGTCAATGCAGGGACGTAAGGACCCGTCCTTTTTGGAAACAAAGAAGAATCCTGCTCCAGCAGGGGAAGAAGACTTGCGGATGAAACCTCTTTTGAGGTTCTCCTGGACGTACTCCGTCATAGCTTCTGTCTCCGGGACGGAGAGAGGGTAGATCCTGCCACGGGGCGGCGTAGTCCCAGGAAGAAGATCGATAGAGCAATCGAAGGGTCTATGTGGCGGCAAGACCTCGGCTTGTTTTTTGCAAAACACGTCAGCAAAGTCCCTGTAAGGTTTGGGGAGACTAGACCGAGAGGTAGCGAGGAAAACTTGCTTGGTGGGTACCGCTTTGAGGCAATGCCTGTGGCAGGAGGGACCCCAAATTTTGATGTCCCCCGAGGCCCAGTCGAGGGTAGGGGAATGTAGCTGGAGCCAGGGTAGGCCCAGAAGGATCTCAGAGGTGCAGTTGGGCAATACAAAAAAGTCAATCTTTTCGTGATGGAGAACTCCAATTATCATGAGGAGAAGTTCGGTGCGGTAACGCACGATACAATTCAGATTTTGACCATTTACCGAGGTGATAAAAAATGGCTTGACAAGACGAGTGACTGGAATATTAAATTTGTCGATGAGTGAGGCTTCAATGAAGTTTCCTGTAGAACCCGAATCCAAAAAGGCCACGGTGGAAAAAGAGGACTTCTTGGACCAAGAAATCCTTACTGGAACAGTCAGACGTGGAGAGGAAGAGTCCACACCTAGCAACACCTCCCCCACGTTAGCTAGGTGCAAGCGTTTCCCTGACGCTGAGGACTGATAGAGCAATCCTTTAGAAAATGGTCAGGACTGGCGCAATACAGGCACAGATTATGGTCACGGCGGTGAGTCCTCTCTTGTGAGGTCAGGCGTGACCGATCCACTTGCATCGCCTCCTCGGCGGGAGGTACAGGAACAGATTGGAGAGGGTTCTGGAAAAGAGGTGCCAGACGAGGAAACCGTTTGGCGCGATCAAGGTCCTTTTCTTGGCGAAGCTCTAGACGCCTCTCAGTATAACGCATGTCAATACGGGTGGCCAGCTGGATGAGTTCAGACAGGGTAGCAGGAATTTCTCGTGCGGCCAGCACATCCTTGACGTGGCTGGATAGGCCCTTTTTAAAGGTCGCGCAGAGGGCCACATTGTTCCAGGAGAGTTCGGAGGCCAGGGTGCGGAACTGAATGGCGTAATCGCCTACTGAAGAATCTCCCTGGACAAGGTTCAGGAGAGCCGTCTCGGCAGAGGAGGCCCGGGCTGGCTCCTCGAAGACATTGCGAACTTCAGAAAAGAAAGCTTGAACTGTAGCAGTGGCAGGATCGCCACGGTCCCAAAGCGGTGTAGCCCAAGCTAGGGCCTTGTCAGATAGTAGGCTAACCACGAACGCCACCTTAGACCGTTCGGAGGGGAACTGGTCAGACAACATCTCCAGATGGAGGGAACACTGGGATAGGAACCCTCGGCATAGCTTAGGGTCCCCATTGAACTTGTCAGGAAGGGACAGGCGGACTCTAGCAGCAGCAACTCGTGGAGGAGACGTAGGAGCTGGCGGTGGAGACGGTAGAAGCTGCTGTAGCATAGCAGTCAACTGCGCCAATTGCTGTCCCTGTTGAGCGACCACCGTGGTCAGATCCGAGAGGCTTGGCAGAGGGACCTCAGCGGGATCCATGGCCGGATCTACTGTCACATACCGGGTACGGCGGGGAACAGGAGGTGGATCCCCTATGCCAATGGGGCGATAGCACGGGTTGTATTGGAGGACCGGTTCTAATGTTGCTACTGGTTTTCACCAGAGCCCGCCGCAAGGCGGGATGGACTTGTAACGGCGGTAGCAGCCAGGTCGTGTCTTCCAATAGCAACTCGACCTCACTGACAGCTGAGACAGGCGCGGTACACAAGGATTAGGCAGAGGCAAGGTCAAACGTAGCAAAGGGTCAAGGCAGGTGGCAAAGGTTCGTAGTCTGGGGCAACAGCAAAGGTCTGGATACACAGAAGGAGCAAAACACACAAACGCTTTCACTGGGCACTAGGGCAACACAAGATCCAGCAAGGGCAGGAAGGGGAAGTGGGTTCATAAAGGTAACGGTGAATCATGATTGGACCAGGCACCACTTAATGTGCGCTGGCCATTTAAGAGAAAGAAGAGCCGCGCGCGCGCGCCTGGAGAGAGGGGGACGAGCGCACAGGAAGAGACAGAGGACAGAGCCGGCGGGGACGGGTAGGCAGAGCGGGATGCGATCCACGGGCGGACCGGGGACGCCGCGTGGATCGCATCCCCGAGACAGAACAGCGCCCACGGCCAGGGAAGCTGGCCGGGGCGCTGCAGGGAGAGAGACGCCGTGAGCGCTCCGGGATGGACGGGACACCCGGAGCACTCGGCGTTACAAGGTGCATGCAATTACAAATCTTGATCTAATAACTCACAGCAGGGCCCATTCCTGCGCCCACCAAGAGTAACTGTGAGGGCTTACAGTCCTGTGGCAACACCGTCCACCACCACCACCACCAAAGGCCCAATTTTTCTGCCCTGTTCAACAGGTGCATGCAATTACAAATCTTGATCTAATAACTCACAGCAGGGCCCATTCCTGTGCCCACCAAGAGTAACTGTGAGGGCTTACAGTCTTGTGGCAACACCGTCCATCACCACCACCAAAGGCCCAATTTTTCTGCCCTGTTCAACAGGTGCATGCAATTACAAATCTTGATCTAATAACTCACAGCAGGGCCCATTCCTGCGCCCACCAAGAGTAACTGTGAGGGCTTACAGTCTTGTGGCTACACCAACATCTAATGGGGCAAATTTCTGCAGAGTATATACGGCAGGCCCCTACTTTCAAACATCCAACTTCCAAACGACTCCTACTTGCAAACGGAAAGAGAAAACAGGAAGTGAGAGGAAATCTACCCCTAGGAAGGGAAATTCGATCCTGTTAGATTTAATTTGGGAAAAAAGGTATCTCCTCTCTACTGATGCTTTATCACCAATCCTTGTTTCAATTAAAACCCCACTTTTCCAAAAACATTTGTCATTGGGACGGAAAGTGAGGTGAAATGTTCTGAACAGATGTGCAAAGACAGCAAATGTTACAGGGGTGATAACCCCTCCCTATGTTCTCCAAAAAGCTTAAAAATTGATTTCTTGGGGATGGAGCTACACTTCATAATGTACCTGTTCAGATTCTACTTAAGAACAAACCTACAGTCCGTGTCTTGTTTGCACCGCCTGTATACTGCTGTTCAGAGTATATAGGGTTGTAGGTATAGGGTTTTATTTTGGATGCGGGGTCCCCCTTAATATCCATACAAGACCCAAAGGGGCTGGGGTGGGGGGGGTGATGGGGTAGCCATGCCTGTTAACGCAAGGATTTTCAGCCATATGGCCAGGAAAAGACATGACATTAAAGCCACAAGTGGTTTTAAATGGCTTCTTTTTTTCATTTACAAATGTCATTTTGTGCAGGGACAGTTCTAAACACGGGAAACACATGCCACTTCACAGACACCCCCCAGGTACCATATTTAAAGGAAAATTTCACTTTTTTTTTTTCACTTTATGCATCATTAAAATGACTGCTCCCGAAAAAACTTTAGTTTTTAAAAGTTCTTTTTGCATTGATATATGTCCCCTGGGGCAGGACCCGGGTCCCCAAAGCTGTTTTATGACATTAACATGCATATTGGCCGTTGTAATTAGCAATTTTGATTTCGAACGTTCGTGTCCATTGTAACGAATAGGGTTCGAAAATTTGCGCAAACTTTCGGTCCGTTCGAAGGTTCTGGTGCGAACCGAACCCGGGGGTGTTCGGCTCATCCCTATTCACAACCAATATCACTGAAGCCTGCACTATAGCCCGACTAGAGGGAGGCTTTCACCTACGGACTTTGTGGCACTTTATTATCACATCGCTCTTGCCGACACTGAAATATTTTTGATGAATGTTTATTTATATATTTATCTATGACCTTATATATTTATGACATTTATATGTGAATTTCTACCTCTTCACTTACATTCACTCCTTTATGCATAATTCTGATATGTGATTTTTTTATGCAATCTTTATGCGTTTTTATGCGATTGTAGTTTGAAGAAATTGTATTACTATCACAATTTTACTTCCACTTATGCACGTTAAGAACTTATTCACAATTTTATATGATCTTGTAAATGTGATCTTCATGCGATTTTATGCGATTCTTATGCGTCTTATCTGAAGAAATTCCATATTTATCAATTTTTATGTGGTTTTATATATGAAATCTACTTGGATCTATTTATCTATGCACATTAAGCACTTTCTATATTAGGATTACTAATACTAGTCTACTTTGTTGCAATACCTCTATCGCTATCTTGGAAATTCTGCCTTTATAGTTTAGTTTAACAAACAGAGCAGCACTACTCCTCTATTACATTCACTTTTTGGGACCAGAAATCTCCTACCAGTTTTTTTGCCGCAGTATTAGATCATTTTCCCAGTACACACTAGGTAAGCGCAGAGATATCTTTCCTACACACAGCAACCTCTCCCTACACTGACAAAAGAGCTGCAGAACCGCTCAGCAGTCACAATGCTGCACAGTAGAAATGAACTATAATATGCTTTCTATATTACCTACGAACATCCGCTTAGAGAAAGACCATCGGGCCTTCAGGAAAAAACTCAAGACCCACCTCTTCTAAGAAGGAATCAACCTAGTTCGGATCAAGCGCCTCGAGGCAATTCAGTTCGCAGTTTGCAGAGCTATACAAATCTTTAATTCATTCATTCATTCATATTTGAAAGTATATTATAAGTGTATTACACCCCTATTTACTGTACACCTATACCAGTCCTTAAAAGGACTTTTGTGGACCTAATAGCTAGTGATTACAGACTGTCCCTGCTCAACACAGCAACCTCTCTCCCTACAATGACAAAAGACAGCTGCAGAATCGCTCAGCACTGCAGTCACAATAGAAATGAACTATAATATGTTTTCTATATTTGAAAGTATATTATAAGTGTATTACACCCCTATATACTGTACACCTATACCAGTCCTTAAAAGGACTTTTGTGGACCTAATAGCTACTGATTACAGACGGTCCCTGCTCCAAACAGCAACCTCTCTCCCTACACTGACAAAAGACAGAATGTAAAATGGCAGCCAGATCAGGTCTATTTATAAGGTAGGGGGTATGTCCATGTGCTGAAATGTCTCAGTTAGCTGTCCTGTACCCCATGATGGATGTGTCATGGGTCAAAGTTCTTCACAATGTAAAATAATATGGCCGCCGCAAACATCGCCATATGTCCACCGGTTTGGCGAATCGCGAACGAGCAAAGTTTGCCGCAAACTGACCGCCAGGCGAACCGCAAGGCCATCTCTATACTGCATATTTCAGTACCATTTAGGCAATTATATCATGCGCTAAACATTATTTCCATGTGCACTACTCCAGGTTTTAGCAGAGTAAGGGTTTGGGCGCTATTTGTTTTCAGGAAACTATAGTAAATTTGATTTTGGGAGTATTTTTTACCAGCGCTATAGTAAATAAAGTTTTAGCGCCAATTCCTGGTAATTAGCGCTAATTAGCGCTGCAGCACTATAGTAAATGACCCCCATTGTCTTCCAAAAAATATTTTTATGGCATTCATAGGAAAAAAAGGAACACAACTAAAAAGAGTATTTTTTTCTTTTTTTAACTAGTGTTAGTTTAAAAGAAAATAGGGGGTTATTTACAAGGCAAATCCACTTTGCACTAAAAGTTCAAACTACAAGTGCAAAGTGCAGTCGCTGTAGATTCAGGGGACATGCAAGGAAAATAAAAAACAGCATTTTAGCTTGCACATTGGATAATAAAATCAGCAGAGCTTCCCCTCATTTCAGATCTACCCCTCAGATTTACAGCGACTGCACTTCCAAGTGCACTTTCAGTGCAATTTCAAGTGTAGTTTGCACTTGTAGTTCAAAGTGGATTTGCCTTTCATAAATAACCCCATAGTGGTACTGTAGATAAAAAAAGTATACATTTTGTTACTTTGTCCTGTCGAAAATTACAAAATATGGTACAAAACATTGCAAAGTTAATTATAAATGAAATAAACTAGTTTTTGGCACTTGTAAAAAAACAATGAACAAAACAAATAAAAATGAAAGAAAGTTTAAATATTAATTGGTAGTAACACAGAAGTAAAAAAAAAAAAAACAGGAAAATATGAGTTGAAGGGATAAGAAGGGGGGCGGGAATTAATCATTGCTAATTAGATAAGCTAAGGGTTAATAAATGGTTAAATAAAGAAAAATTGTCATTTTTTTTTCAGTTTTATTAATTGACATCATCTGCAAAGCTCGTTCCTCCATTCTGCAAATGAAAGAAACAGAACAGAAAAAAATAACAATGTTACTTTGTAACGCTCTATTTCCTTTCAATCATTTTATATTAGGTTTTTCATAATAACATGGTATACATAAACATGCAATCCTTCCATCGTACAAGAATTTATTATGTAGAATGAAATATAACATTAGATTAACTAGGTTTGGATCATAAAAACCCTTTGGATATTAGTTGTTGTGGTAACGTGAGGAATCAGAGATGACCCTACCGCCCTGTCGCCCCTAATGGGATTAAACTGTGTCCGGGGCAGTTTGGTCAACCCTTGTCTCACTTAAAGCGAGACTGTACTAAAAAAATTTTTTTAAAAGCCAGCAGCTACAAATACTACAGCTGCTGACTTTTAAAAAACGGACACTTACCTGTTCCAGGGTCCAGCGGTGTCGGCAGCAGAGGCCGATCGATCGCTCGGCTCTCTGCTGTAGCCGGCGCCATTCTCAGTGAGGGAATCAGGAAGTGGCTTCACTTCCCGATTCCCTACTGCGCATGCGCGAGTCGAGCGGCGCAATGAGAATCTTCAGCGCTGTCTGCCGGGACACGTGTGTGTCCCGGCAGACAGCGCGCTGGGACAGGAACTTGCGTAAACTCCCGTGGGAGTTTATGCCGGAAGTGGGTGCAGATACCTGTCTTAGACAGGTATCTGCACCCCCCTCCCCCCTGAAAGGTGCCAAATGTGACACCGGAGGGGGGGAGGGTTCCAAAAAGCGGGAGTTCCACTTTAGGGTGGAATCCCGCTTTAACAGTTCTGATCAACTAAATGGGTAAAATCACTGTCAAAGAGTATAATCCAAAATGAACCATATCTGCAACATACACGGGCAATTGCTTGTGAAAACATAACTATAATGGTCAGAGGTAAAGAGTAGGGGGAGGAAAAGACTGGGGGGGGGGGACTGAAAGGAGGAGAAGGGTATAAGTGAAGAGTTCAGTGTGTCTTGACGGAATGCTAAAGGGCTTAATAGCCCTGTGGAGGGATCAAAGGGATGTGAATATAGTCAGCCCAGGGTTCCCAGGTGGCTTCAAACTTCCTAACTGTATCCTGTAGTATGCTGACCATTTTCTCCTGAGCCATGATCCACTAGTTTCTTTCTTTTCGTCATGGCGAGGGATACACAGAGTTTCTTCTAGGCTCTGGCTATTGTTAATTTAGCCCCAAGGAATTTGAAATGGATCAGTCGCCCTGCATTTCTAGAAGTCTCTGCTATGGGGAAATTCAGTAAAGCTATGTGTGCGGATTTGGCCACTTGTATGCCTGCAACTTCACGGACCATGGCAAATATTTTGTTCCAGAAGCTTCTTATTTTTTGGGCATTCCCACCAGATGTGAATCATGGAGCCTATATAGGAACAGTCGCGAAAGCAAAGGGGGCGGTTGTAGGGTAGAATTTAGCCAACCTGGTAGGTACTAAGTACCATTGCGTTATTACCTTGAGCTCTGCTTCAATTAACAAAATGTTAAGGATTCCTCAATAAGCCCTAGCTATTGCAGTGTACCATTCTGCTATGTCCCACTTTTGTGATAGGTCCCTCTCCCATTCTATCATATAGTTGGGTTTGAAGTTGACTCTAGAGAGTGACTCGTATATCACCGATATTCCCCCTCTTTGCTCCATTGCCTGAGCACACCAGTGTTCGTAGGGTGAAATGTTAGGAGGAGAAGGTTTAGTCCTCCATAATGAGTGAAGGAAGTTGGATATCTGGAGGAATCTAAATCTCTCAGAGGTAGGCATTTCTAGGTTGTTGGTGAAATATTTAAGGGTGAGTGGTCCAGAAAGATTGAAAAAGGGGCCAATTCTGTACATCCCTTTATCCAACCACCATTGAAATTCTTTAATGTTTATTCCCGGGGGGAATTGGGGGTTGTGGAAAAGTAGCACATGGACGTAGTGGACAAATCTCTGAGATTATTTCCTAGTGGCCTTTTAGGCCGTCCTATAAGAAGTATGAGTGGGAAAGCGTTGGTGCCATAATAGGTGGGTGAGTTTTAGGGAGGTAATCAAGGGTGAAGTTAGGTACTTCCTGACGTTCCATGTGCACCTAATCTGGTTTAACAGCTTTCGAGTATAATACAGAAATCTGGGATAACTGGGCTGCCAGGTAGTACCAAAGCAGGTTAGGTAAGCCAAGACCTCCTTTGTTTTGAGCTCTATAGGAGACCTCCTTAGCACAACAATTACAAATTCCTTGAAATTTAGTGCATAGGGGGTCCCCTTAGTTTGTCTTTAAAGTGGCACATCTGTACTGTGGATAGAACCTACTGCAGCAAAACTGACATTTCTAAAGAAAAAAAATGAATGAAATAAAATTTTAATTGTCGGCAAAACAATACCATTTCCGGCAATAGAAAAATGCTAAAAGAAACGGCGTGGGGGTCCCCCCAATCCATACCAGGCCCTTATTTGAGCATGCATCCCAGCAGGTCAGGAAAGCCCCCCTCCTGAATCATACCTGCCACATGCTCTCAACATAAGGGGGTGCTTTGACACGGGGGGTCTGCCTCACATGCGGGGGGCCTCATCCCCACAATCCTGGCTGGTGGATGTGGGGGTCTGTGGGCAGAGGGATTATCAGAATCTTGAAGCCCCCTTTAACAAGGGGCCCCCCAGATCCTACCCCCTCTATGTGAATGATTATGGGGTACATAGTACTCCTACCCATTCACCAAAAAAATGTAAAATAAACAAAAACAGGAGGCAGTTCACGACAATTCCTTTAAAAAAAAATAGTGTCCCTGATGTAAATCCATTGTCAATCACGATGCTGACACCACCGCCAGACCCGAAAAAGAAAAAAAAAAGAAAATGCTCTGCCGTCAAATTAAGCCTGGCTTGCCATTTGACAGTTCTTATATAGGTAAGGGCACGGCCACCAGGTGACGTTAACTGTTGGCACCGCCCCTTGTGACATTACCAACCCAGAATTCACTGGTCCATGATGTCACAGGGAGGGAGTCGGATAAGGGTCTGGTATGAACTTGGGGGGGGGGGGTAGGTCATTTTTTTTATGTTCCAAAGGGCCTGGTATGGATTGGGGGAACCCCCATGCCATCTTTTTTTACTTTTTTATTGCTGTTTTTTTTATTCACCTGTCAGCGGTGAAGCCTATTGACAGCTGATTACCGGTCCCGCTCCTACTAGCAAGTTAGTGCGCTATAGTGTGCTATTGTGAGTGTAGAATGTCAATGTAGTGTGAATATAGTGCAGCATCAGTGTAGTGCATCTGTGCAGTTTTACTGTAGTGTCAGTGTAGTGTGTATGTGCAGTTTTACTGCAGTATATTGAAGTGTGTCAGGGCAGTTTTACTGCAGTGTATTGTAGTGCATCAGTGCAGTTTTACTGCAACGTATTGTAGTGCATCAGTGCAGTTCTACTGCAGTATATTGCAGTGCATTAGTGCAGTTTTACTGCAGTATATTGCAGTGCGTCAGTGCAGATTTACTGCAGTATATTGAATTGTGTCAGTGCACTTTTACTGCAGTATGATATAGTGCATCAGGGCAGTTTTACTGCAGTACATTAAAGTGCGTCAGTGCAGGTTTACTGCAGTATATTGTAGTGTGTCAGTGGAGTGTGCCCTTTTTTTTTGGTTGCTGCATGTTATTTTTTCTTTTTGTTTTTTTGTCCCATGCCTGCCCCCTTTTTTGAAATTGTAAGCCATAGTTTTTCTGACTGCAGCACTGTTGTTCCCCCTTTTTAATTTTTTTTTTTTATAGTTTTGACATTTTTGTCAGTGGCAGTCCTCAAGTTAAAGTGCACCAAACACCACTTAACATTGATTAAAGTGCATCTAATTATGATTTACCAGTTTCTATTACTTTTGTGTAATAAGCCCCGCATCATGTTTGGGAGGCCAACAAGGATAAGCAGACGTTTCCATGCCACTATTATGAGGGGGCCAGCAGCGTCTGTGTCCACAGGCAAAGGTGGATGTGGTCCATCCTCAGGCATGGCACCATGTTCTATGACATTGCCCATGCTATCCAGCCACAGCATGAAGAGGAGGTGGTGGACTGGCTTACTAAACCATCCTCATCCTCCTCATCCTCTATCACCCAAGTGGAGACTATTGCACAGTCAAACATAGCTGTCCGAGCAACTTATTCTGCCTCTTTGTGAAGGGATGATGACGATGATGAGGTCACTGTTTGGACTTGGGTGCTGGATAGAGGAGAAAAGTGAGGGTGTGGCACAACTCCAATGAGGCAGGATGTTTTCCAGAGGCAGCCTTTATGGAAGAGTAGAGAGCAGCCACCCTATTCCATCGGATTTTGGAGCTTTTATCTCCTGGCCCACTTCACATAGCTCAGCTGTCTGGGCATTTTTTTTAGCAGCCAATTGCAATTTGCAAACGTAGCCTCAAGCAGATCAAGCATGAAAAAAACACCAGCCATTTGGGTACCACATGCTTGACAAGGCATTTAACCTCCCACCACCTAAAAGCCACACAAAAGGGGTGCAATTCTTCTCCACCTCACTCCTTACCTTCCAGGTCTACTCCTGCTATATCTCATGACCACTCAGCAGCCTCCACTGACAGGGATGATGGTATAGTGAAGGGTGTCACAGGTCCTTGCAGCATGTCTGCCAGTAGCACACCACCAGCTGGAGAGTATAGCAAGCAAATTTCTCTGTCCCAGCTGCTGCAATGAACAAAAAAATACAGTCACTACCACCCACATGCCCAGTGTCTAAATTCCAGCTTGTCCAAGCTGCTAGCTTTACAACTCCTGCCTTTCTGTCTGGTGGATTCTGCCCCCTTCGGTGAATTTTCAGAATGTGCTGTACCACAATGGCAGGTTTCCATTCACTTTTTTTTTGCATGTAAGGCCATTACAGCTCTGTACCATCACATGGAAAGCAATGTTTTGGCATCATTGGTAAAGGCAGTCAGCTGCAAGGTCCACGTTACTGCTGAAACGTGGTACAGCAAGCATTGTCAGAGATGCTTTATTTCATTCACAGCACACTGGGTAACTCTGCTTGCAGCTAGGAAGTATCCAGGACAGGTCTCAGTGCTGGAGCTTTTTTTGTTGCCACGTCTCCATACAGCTGGAAGTAATGATGCAAGATTTATCAGCTTCACCCCCTCCTCCTCCTCTTCCTCCTCCATGCCCTCCTCTGCTAAATTGCCCTATGAAACACCAGTACCCCTAAGCATTCAAGGGGCTATTCAACGAGTCAGGCTAAAAGATGCCATGCAGTGATTCAGCTGGTCTGTCTAAGGGACAGGAGCCACACGGAGCAAAGATTATTTCAGCTCTGCAGGGCAGGCCCAGAGGTGGTTTACGCCATGCCAGTTTAAGCCAGGAATGGTGATGTGTGATAATGCACTAACCTCCTGTCTGTCCTTCGTCAGGGAAATTTGACACATGTGCGATGGCTAGCACATGTCCTCAATTTGGTGGTGCAGCATTTCTTAAACAGGTACCCAGGGTTGCAAGATCTTCTGAAGCAGGGCAGAAGAGTCTGTAGCCATT